>JAQGAF010005695.1:0-11585 GCA_034687865.1 Kryphioiulus occultus | reverse complement strand
TATCAACGTCAGTGAAGTTATCATCAATGTCAGTGAAGTTATCAACGTCAGTGAAGTTATCATCAATGTCAGTGAAGTTATCAACGTCAGTGAAGTTATCATCAATGTCAGTGAAGTTATCAACGTCAGTGAAGTTATCATCAATGTCAGTGAAGATATCAACGTCAGTGAAGTTATCATCAATGTCAGTAAAGTTACCATCAATGTCAGAAATGCCAGTCAAGTTACCATAAAAAATCAGTAAAAAAGTTACCATCAATGTCAGAAATGCCAATCAAGTTACCATAAAAAAACAGTAAAAAAGTAACCATCAGTGTCAGTAAAAAGGTTACCATCAATTTCAGTAAAGAGGTAACCATCAATGTCAGACAAGTTACTATCAATGTCAGAAATGCCAGTCAAGTTACCAAAAAAAATCAGTAAAAAAGCTACTATCAATGTCAGAAATTCCGGTCAAGTTACTATAAAAAATCAGTAAAATAGTTATCATCAATGTCAGTAAAAATTACCATCAATGCCAGTCAAGTTACATAGGTAATAATCAAGTCACCAGAAATATCAGACAAGTAAACTGTCAATTAAACAGCCACATTAAAATGTAAGACAAGTTACCATGTTAACATGTTAGAGTCAGACGAACCGACATTTGGAGGCAGGGTTGAAACTGAGAAAAACTGCTTAAGGGGGTGTCCGAAAATCTGAAATAACTACTGAAAGTTACTAATTGAAATGGTCATCTTCAGGTTCTAGCTGTGAATCTGCCGAGTCTCGCGAAGTGACTTGGCAACCAGTGGTCACCTACGTTGACAACTTGGTGTACGGCTCTTCCACCAACCGCCACAGTTCTGCGGTACAACACGGACTTATCAGCACCATTGCCGAAAATGGTGAATCTTCTCCAGACCAGGAAGCCGGTCATTCTGGACCAGAAATAATCCATCGTTCGGCCTCACTGCCCACTCTGCAAAGTGAACAAGGGACCGGAAGTGACCGTGGCCATGACTCGCCAAACTCTTCCCAACCAACAACCAACAATCATTCTTCGAGTGTGGTAGACGAAGAAGAAGCCCAAATACCCTTGGAAGACAGGTGGCCAGAGGACTGCTTTCCAGAATCTTGTTATACGAAGTAGGTCTTAGCAACTTTTGTAACAAACATTTCTCTGGAAGATAAGGATTTTCTTAGCAGAGTTAATTTTCTTCTCCAGATGCTGTTGTTGCAGTTCCCTGTTGGCTTCTTACGTTGGTCAGATCTGGTTTATCTTTCGAAAATCGACTTTGCAATTGGTCGATTATCCGGCATTCGAATGGGTCATTTTAGTCCTTATCCTTGCCAGCAGCATATCATTGGTAAGCTACATAAATGCACGTTTATGATAAACATTTACAGTCACATGCACGTGTGATGTAGAATTCAATCAAAGTGAAATATAGATGAGATGTTTGCAAAGCTTTTGAACATTGCTGAGATGCATCAAACATGTGCCCAACTATCAGGACATCATGTTTAGAAGGGGGTGTTTGGCCACATGATGACGGATGATGGCGGGGGAAGGGGTCATCTTTTAAATAAAAATTTGTAATAAAATCAATTAAGTAAAACAATTTTCTCCATGGTGATTTTTTCTGAAAATGTATTTTTGTTTGTCAAAATTTGGTCATTTTTCATGTAATTTTTATATAATTCTCGCTCAAGCTATATATTTTTAGTCAGTGATGATGTCAACACATCATGGGATATATGGAAATGATATATTAATGCTGACAAAGAAAGGCTGGATTTGAAAATCACGATTTTGCGGTCATGTAATACTTGAACATTCCCCATCAAACGGAAATGGATGACTGCAGATATTTTAATAAAAGCCATATTAAAAAACACAATAAGTTGGCATATTGAGATATCCAACACGTTGTGATATTGAAATATACAACAATCTGTCATACTAAAATGTACAACAAGTTGTACTCATACTAAAATGTACATCAATTTGTCATTACAACGTACAACAAGTTGTCATTAAATCGTACAACAAGGTGTAATCATACTAAAATGTACAACAAGTTGTCATCATACTAAAATGTACAACAAGTTGTCATCATACTAAAATGTACAACAAGTTGTCATCATACTAAAATGTCCAACAAGTTGTCATATTAAAATGTACAACAATTTTCCATATTAAAATGTCCAACAATTTGTTGTCATTAAGATAATCAGTAAAGTAACCATCAATATCAATCAAGTTAGCAGAAATGCCAGTCAAGTTACCATAAAAAGATTCAGTATAGTCTGTAAAGTCGTACAACAAGTTGTCATGTTAAAATGACCAACAAGTTTACATATTACAATGTCCAACAAATTACATTGCATATTAAAACCTCTGCCAACTTACATATTGAAAGGTCAAGTTGGTCAGTCAAGTCATCACTTGTGGGAGGATTCTAAGATGAGGATTATAAATTTCTGACAAAATATTTTTCCAAATTACTATTCGTTGTCGTTAGGTATTTACACAAAATTCACTTCTTATCACCTTGCAGTGTTTCGAAGACGTGTATTTGGAGAGCAACAAGCAGCTCCAGATCATCCTTTATTACCTGAATATATTATTCACCGTGTTGTTCACATTGGAAATGCTTCTCAAGTGGATTGCACATGGTTTCGTCGTTTATTTTACCAATGTCTGGACCATTCTGGATTTCATGATCGTTCTGGCAAGTGAGATACGAGCACTGCATATCGGCATATTCTAGTTGAACCGTACTTGAAACATTTTCGTTAATTTCTCCATCAGGTGTCAATATTCAGCTTGGTGGTTGAAAACAGCGCCAATCTGACAGCTCTGAGGTCAATGAGAACAATGAGGGCACTTCGACCTCTGAGGGCCATCTCCAAATGGCAAGGAATGAAGGTGTGCCAGAAACTGTCTTTAGCATGATAATGTAATGTGCCATCCAAGAACTAAAAGCATGAACTTCTTTATGCATGGTATGCTAGTAATGGTATCATTTTTGACATCGATACATTATAGATTGTGGTGAATGCCTTGGTGTCGTCCATCCCATCCATTGTCAATGTGCTTTTGGTGTGCGTGGTTTTTTGGCTGGTTTTCTCCATCATGGGAGTGCAGTTTTTTGCTGGAAAATTTTACAAGTGCGTGGACGAAGAGGGTGATCGCTTGCCAGCTGAACAAATCAATAACAAATCAGAATGTCTGATGAATAATTACACCTGGGAAAATTCAAACGTTAATTTCGACCATGTGGGACAAGGATACTTGGCTCTATTTCAAGTGGTAAGTAACTTTGTTGGCTTATTCTTCTTGTTACCAAGATGGTCTCACCAAGATAATGCAGGGTTCATACCGAAATTTGCAACTCAATTTCCCTGACATTAACTGACCAAATCTGATCAACTTCACTGACCTATCAAATAAAAATATCACGTGTAAGTAAAATTAACTTTATTTTCCATTAAAGCCCATTAAAGTCCTACATGTATCTAATATTTTGAAATTTTTTCACATGCATATACAGTATATGATTTTTTGCACAATTTTAATCAAATATATCTGAAGAAAAATTCGCATTTTCATTCGCTACTACCCCGCGTATATTTTAGAATTGATCACGCCTCAGGCAAAATTTTTACAAAAACTAGACCACATAAATAATTCTAAAAAAATAAATGCAGTCCTAATGCAACTTTGAAGACAATCTTAGAAATATTAATATTCAAGAGAATACTGATTTAATATACTGTATGCAGGCGAAAATGTTAGAAAAATCAGATCTTAAATGATGAATTTTAGACAGTAACTGTTACATAGATGTATATCTACGATGTATTTTAGCTAGTTTCTTTAAAAGGGAACACCATAGGCAAAATTGCTTGAAAAACTCTACTGGACATAATGAATTGTAGGTGTAATTTTTAAAGTGGTTATCACAAAAATGAATTGAAATTTAAAAATTACTAGTCACAAAATTTAACTTAAAAATTTTTTGAAAGCTTTCCTTGACTCCCACCTGACTTTCCCTGACGTTTTGGGCAAAATATCCACATTTCCCTGGCTTTCCCTGACTTTCCCTGACGATATGAACACTGTAATGTTAGCAAATTTGGGTTTGCTGTTTTACTACTCACTTTAACATGGAAAATTTTATTTAAATAAATTAGGCAACTTTCGAGGGTTGGATGGAGATAATGGCCGATGCATCAGATGCCAGAGAAGTGGACCAGCAACCCCTTTATGAATCCAATATGGCCGCCTACGCCTACTTTGTCATTTTCATCGTGTGTGGATCTTTCTTCACCTTAAATCTTTTCATCGGTGTCATAATCGACAACTTCAATATGCTAAAGAAAAAGGTGCTGTCCATTTATGAGCAATGACATCTACTTAATTTTCTCTAAACATTTTTGAGGGGATGACACTGAAGATATACCGTTGTATTTTCAGTACGAAGGTGGCGTCTTGGACATGTTTCTGACCGAGAGCCAGAAAAACTATTACGCAGCGATGAAAAAGCTGGGCCGCAAAAAACCGCAGAAGTTAATTCACCGTCCGAAAAACAAATTGCAGATATTTTTCTACAACTTATGCATGAGTAGAAAGTACGTATGGCGCGTTGTTATCATTGCGAAGATGCATTCACTAAATTTTTCCTCACCCGCTGATTCTTCGGGTTTCATTAATTCAGATTCGAGATGGCCATTTTCGTCGTTATCATGCTGAACATGCTCAGCATGGGGGTGGAGCATTACAACCAGCCCCACGAAGTGGATTTGGCGTTGGAAATAACCAACATGATTTTCACCGGGTTGTTCGCCCTGGAAGCTTTCATCAAAATCCTCGCATTTCGGCATTTCTACTTTACGATACCTTGGAACATTTTCGATTTTGTACTGGTCATCACTTCTATACTGGGTAAGAATGCTCGTCATCAACGAAAAAAAGAAATGGTCAGACATAAACATTCCTAACCAACCAACCAGATCAACTGTCTTACAATAGCCAGTGCCATCTCACGGTTCATAACAAAATTTGCAACTATTTCCCTGATTTTCTCTGGATGTGATTAATTTTCCTGACTAATCAAATAAAAATGTCACATGTAATTAAAATTAACTATCTGCAACCCAACAATTAACTATATTTTTGTATTTTTCTGTTAGGAAGACTAGTTAAATCTCTTCAATTGAATTTCCCTGACTTTGATCCGAGCAAATGTATGATATGGCGGAAATTTTCGAAATTATGGATCTGATCACGATATGATGGAATTAGCCCACAATTTTGTAAGAAGAAATAATATTAATAATTGAGAGACTACAGTAGACAAAGCTTATGAAAAATTACAAGAAATATTGGATTTTGAGTGTATTAATATTAATAACGATCTCAAACACTGCATTTTTGAGGACTTCTTTGAAATATTAAAAAAAATTTCATAATGACGAAAACGCCATAAGCGAAATTTTTTTTAACAAAAAGTAATGCATTTTAGGTGAATTTTTCATACGATAAATTAATGATAATTATAAGAGATGAATTGCTTCTTCCCATTGATTCTTCAGTTAAATTTGTTGGTGGTGCAGAATTCACCGCATAGCGGATTTTGCAAAACTCGCTATACATGTATTGTAGCTATTTTGCACTTCTTGTTGATGACTCGATTTTCTGTATTGCAGGCATAGTCCTCAGGGATCTGTTAACAGGATTCTTCATAAGCCCCACTCTGCTTCGCGTAATCCGGGTTTTTCGCATCGGCCGCGTTCTGCGGTTGATCAAAGCCGCCAAGGGTATCCGCAAGTTGATCTTCGCCTTGATGGTGTCCCTGCCAGCCCTATTCAACATCGGTGCCTTGCTGTTCCTCATCATGTTCATCTACGCCATCATGGGCATGTCCTTGTTCGGCTATGTCATGCACCAGGAGGTCATCAATGACATGATCAACTTTGAGACATTCGGCAACAGCATGCTTCTGCTTTTCAGACTAATTACGTCTGCTGGCTGGAGCGACATGCTCGGGCCCTTGATGGTTAGCCCTCCAGAATGCGACCCTCACTACCGCAACCTGCCCAATGGTGATTGCGGCAACCCGACATTCGCTGTGATCTACTTGGTCTCCTACATCATCATCAACTACATGATAGTCATCAACATGTACATCGCCGTCATCCTGGAGAACTTCAACCAAGCCCACCAGG
Organism: Kryphioiulus occultus; assembly: GCA_034687865.1. Lineage (NCBI taxonomy): Eukaryota > Metazoa > Arthropoda > Diplopoda > Julida > Julidae > Kryphioiulus > Kryphioiulus occultus. Next base: position 5,369 of record JAQGAF010005695.1, on the reverse strand, counting down.
AAGAGGAACTGGGCATTGTGGAGGAGGATCTTGAAATGTTCTACGTCAACTGGGCCAATTTCGACCCCCAGGCTACCCAGTTCATCCCGCTGAACAAACTTTCTGAATTCCTGGACAGTCTGGATCCCCCGCTGCGGGTGCCCAAACCCAACATCATCGCGATGGTTTCCTTCGACGTGCCCATTGCCCGTGGCGACAAAATCCACTGCCTGGACATCCTGCATGCCCTCATCAAGAAAGTGCTGGGGCATGTGGAGGAAACTGCTGACTTCCAGAAGCTGCGCAAACAGATGGAAGAAAAGTTTAAAAAGCAGTTCCCGAACCGCAAGCGGGTGGCCATCGTGTCGTCTACCGTCCACTGGAAGCGTCAAGACTTCTCCGCGAGAGTCATTCAGAGAGCCTACAGACGCTGGAAAGGACACAACTTACGGCCCTTGCCACCGCCGCCGCCTTCGAGAAACAGCAGGGAGATGTCGCTCAGCCGGAACTCGCTGCGGAAGTTCACGACAACGTCCAGGTTCCGCAGGCTCTCGAGCCTGATGACCCTGCAGACTATGCAGAGTGGCAGCAAATGTGCGAGTCCTAGCATGTCCAGATCCACGTCAATGCTGGATGTAAACGAAGGAAAAATTAAACCACAAAGTGGTAAGCAGTTGGAGAAATGCGAGGAAACTGTGGAAAACTGCTCCAGTGGGCGGCCATCCAGCGGCAACAGCAGCATCTTCTACGTTCTGCCCGAAGGATGAACTTCGGTGGACGTGACACAAAATTTCTTCTTCTCGAGCAATTGCACAGATGTTGATGCTGTAAATGGAGCAGCCAATGCCGGTGTCTTAAGAGTTGGAAACTGTCCAACCCTGGGTCTGATCTCAAAGCAGATCATGAAAAACAATTGGTATTTAAGGGTCTTCATCAAGCAGATGATGCATTATCAAGTTATTTGAAGTGCCATGTGGTAATTTCTATTTTTAGTAAAAATAAAATATCGTCGTTGTAAAGTTAATTTGCGTTTGAATGAAACCTATATATGAATTGAGTCAACCTTTCTCGTACTGGCCTGCAGTGTTCAAAAGCAAGGTTGTTCAATCCTTCAACATCCAACATGTCTACAACCACACCCGGAAAATGCTTCCTAGAAACACGGTTTCTGGAAACAGATTTCCTCAAAATGCTTCCACCTTTTAAGCAAGGCAACATACTGTAGGTGTGAGAAACGTTTGGGGCCATTTTCCTCAAGTACATGTATGTTCCCACAAACATGTTTCCTTGCTAGAAATTTGAAAACATTTTGAGGAAATCACGTTTCTAGGAAACGACAAGGCTTTATGCCTTTGGAGTACTTTTAAATCAATTCAACTCAGTGCCCTATATACCGGTACATGTAAGTACCTCAGCCAACAAATGCCATAACAAATGCCTAACTACCTTTCAATTAGTCCTAATGTTACTGTACCATAACTGTTCAAGGTCATCCTCACACAAATGCGGAAATGCGAATTACAATGATGATTATGTTCATTTGACGAGCTTAACGGGCAGTTCCCCTCCCACCCCTGCCATGTTAAAAAATTGAAAAATTGTATACATACAGTAACATCTCTGCGAATAATGAATAAATCGTCGTGATAATAATTTTGCTCGATAGTCTGGTTACTTCTGGAGGCGACAATTCAACTTTAATGAATAAATGCCCTTTGATTAATTAATAAAAAAGATAATTAAAGATTGATTTTTTTATTCGAATTGCCCAATATTGTCAATAGAGGACGCCAACGACCATTTTTTCAATCTTTAATTATCTTTTTTTATTAATTAATCAAATGGTATTTATTCATTAAAGTTAAATTGTCGCCTCCAGAAGTAACCAGACTATCTAGCAAAATTGTTATCACGACGATTTATTCATTATTCGCGGAGATGTTATGTATACAATTTTTTTCAATTTTTTAACATGGCAGGGGTGGGAGGGGAACTTCCCGTTAAGTGGAACTTTGTTCCACTTTGGAATTTTGTTCGTTCACGTGCTCTAAATGGTACGAAGTGAGCAAGTTGAAAGCCGTTGAAAGGCCAAAGGTTGAAGGGTGGTCAACTTTGTTCAATTCAACAAATCATTGACCAACTCGGATTCAATTCTGTTGAAAAGCGTGTTCTCACATTTCAATCAACTTTCAACAGAAAGTTGATCGACAAAAATTGACTCGTGAGAACGTAGCTTACCACCTTAACGTACGCCCTAAGTTGCTCACCTAGGACCCTGATGTCATACTGGCCCACTTCCTTCAACCAACCAAACATGGTTCTGAAGCTGTCATCGTCTTCTCGATCGTCCTCGTCCACGCTCGGTGGCTCCGAATCGTCCGACGTCTCACTCGCCGCCTTTTTCTTACTTTTCCGCTTCGGCCTCGTCTCCTTCTGCTGCTGCTGCTGCCGCGACTTCCGCACCCGCTCCCGGATGCCGCGCCGCCGCAGCTCCCGCTGCTCCTCGGTCTCAGTCTCCCGCAACAACCGCTCTCTTGCAGCATTCTTGTCCAACCGCACGCGACGCTCCTCGGGGGTCTCGCTCTGCCGCCTGGCCCGCGTACGCTCGCGGACCGACCGCAGCCGCTTCTCCCGCTGAGCCGCGGTTTCACGGCTCAACCGCAGCCGCCGCCGTTTCCTGCGGCGGTCGTCCTCGCTCTCGTTCTCGCTCTGGGATTGTCGATGGCCTTGCGGCTTATACTCGTCATCGCTATTGTCGCGGTCGTTGTTGTCAGTGTCGCAGAAACTTACGCGGTTGTTCGTGGACCGCACCCGCAAGCTGCACCTGCGGTTGTGGATGTCCTTGCTGTTGTCGGCGGTGTCGTGGTTGTTGGCGGATTGCACGCGCAAGCTGCGGTTTTGGATGTCCTTGCTGTTGTCGTCGGTGTCGTGGTTGTTGGTGGACCGCAGGCGCAAGCTGCGCCTGCGGTTGTGGATCTCCTCCAGCGGTTGGCCGGCGATATGACAGCGCTCGACGTGGTTATCGCTGCGGGCCATCGTGGTTCAGATGCTCTGCGGTGACGGCGGCTACCTGTGACAACCTGTAGAATAGTCGGAAACATTAGTTTAGAAAGGATATCACTTTGAACATTGTTTGTTTTTACTGTTATACTGTAAAAACCGATGCTAAAATAACTGAAGGTTTATTGGATTTAAGATCGGTCCAACCATGGCTGGCACGTGACATTAGTTTAGAGATGATATCGCTTTAGACAGTGTTTGTTTTTACTGTTATACTGTAAAAACCGATGCAAAAATAATTGAAGGTTTATTGGATTTAACATCGGTCCAGCCGTGGCCGGCACCTGACATTAGTTTAGAGAGGATATCGCTTTAGACAGTGTTTGTTTTTACTGTTATATTGTAAAAACCGATGCTAAAATAACTGAAGATTTATTGGATTTAACATCGGTCCAACCGTGGCCGGCACCTGACATTAGTTTAGAGAGGATATCGCTTTAGACAGCGTTTGTTTTTACTGATATACTGTAAAAACCGATGTAAAATTAATTGAAGATTTATTGGATTTAACATCGGTCCAACCGTGGCTGGCACGTGACATTAGTTTAGAGAGGATATCAGTTTATACCATATTTGTTTACAGGTTATACTGTAAAATCCGATCCGGTTATTGGGGATTATTAGATTTAATTAACACTGGTCCAACCAAGACTGGCACCTGACATATTAGTTTAGATGTGATATTGCTTTAGACAGGTTCAACTGTAAAAACCGATGCAACATTCTTGAATATCAGGTTATGGAGGCTTATTAGATTTGACACGTATGGTTTTCATGTCGGAACCAACACCTAGCTGTCATTAGTTTACAGAGGATGTTACTTCACACAGTGCTTGTTTACAGGTTCCACCGTAAACACCGATGGACGAATAATTGAATAATGGGTTATGGAGGTTTATTAGATTTAACTGGCACCTGGCATTACTTTAGAGAGGATATTGCTTTATGCAGTGTTTGTGTCAAGTGTTTCAAGACGAGTCCCATAGCTGATATTAGTTTACGGAGGATATTACTATACAGGTTCTACTGTGGAAACAGATGCAAAAATTGTTGAACGTTTGGTTTAGGTTATATGTGATCCAAGACGAGTCCCATATACCTGATATTAGTTTACGGAGGATATGACTGCTGTTGACGGTATATTTGTTTACGCAGGTACTACTATCTGTGAAAACACAAAATGACAGGTTATGGAGGTTTATTGGATTTAACAAGGGTCCAACGTCGGGCATGGCACGTGACATTAGTTTAGAGAGCGTATTACTTAATTTAGACACTATTTGTTTAGACAGGTTCAACTGTAAAAACCGATGCAAAAATATTGAATATTTCAGGTTGTGGAGGCTTAGTACATTTAAAACACGTATTGTTCCCACGTCAGACACAGCACCTGACATTAGTATACAGAGGATATTACTTTAGACGATGTGTTTACAGATTCTACTGTACAAATGCCAGTAGCGTGTCGGAGCACGTGTGACCGACCATTGTTAGTCCATTACCGAAAATGAAGCCACGATACTCACCACTAGGTTTGCTACACGGATGGCCGAGGTGTTTGTGTGCGCAGTTGTTCATGCGGGGAATGATTCCCTCAATGAAACGTCGCAAAACAGCGAAATGCCGGTTCAAATATCGATGAATTTCAGCACATTTTCATCGTGGTTGAAATGCGAGCGTATGGAGCTCCGTACATGACACTCGGAACGGAAATGACGTCACGATCGTGTACCTATGGAGCTCCGTAAGAGGCGGATTCGAACGTGGCTACGTCACTGGTCACGGGGAACGTTTGAAATTCGAAATTAACATTCGATAATGGCGCTCACTGGCTTTTCGATATTTCGGGTTTTTTTTCTTCGGTGAATTTCACTTATTTTTAAATTTACACGTTTAAACCGAATGCTGGAAATGGGTAATAAGTCTTAGTAATCTGAGGAAAATGTGCGGGGAACAACTTTTTCCACCGAAATACGCATGTATTGGTCGTAAAACCGTATGGTAGAACTGCAGGTTTGAGGGTAAGATAACATGCTCGCAATTTACAGTGATCAAAAAAAAGTATTTGAAAGGTATAAGAATTGTTGTTCACGATTAAATGAAAAGGAGTACATATTTCAAAGCGTATTTGTTATAACGGTTACATTACGTAGTTTACGTAACAACGAAACAAAACATTTGTAAAACTTAGATAACTTTAAAAAAAATAAAATTTAAATTTTCATTGCAAAAAAAGTATTTGAACAGTATGGAAAACCTGCAATGGAGGAGACGTTCAATGTCTCCTCCAGCCCTAATTTCGTGTCACTTGTTTTTATTTTATGGTCCGA
>JAQGAF010005694.1:0-11586 GCA_034687865.1 Kryphioiulus occultus | reverse complement strand
TACAAAATGTCATAATACTTGAGAGGTCACAAGTCATGAAAACGTCATTGAATTTACAATACAAAATCCAGTAGACACCCTGGCTGTAATGATGACGTCATTTGGCCAACCCCTTACTCACTTCCGTCATCTTTCGTCAGCATTTGGCTGACCCCCCAAGACGACGACGTAGTACGTGAACGAGATTTACTCCAGAATATGCCATGCTCGAAATGTACACAAAATACAAATATGTATATTTCAACCCTTCTTATTTAGTTACTGCAGTAGACAACAATGGCACATGAACTAGCTATTCCAATGTTTTTGTGTTTATCCTAACCTAACTTAATCTAACTATAAATGCAATTTATTTTCCTGCCCTAACCGCTGGCAGTCACTACCAGCTTACGAGGCGTTAGGAGAAGCCCACTTTCTCATAACGTATATGGAGCAGGGCAGCACCAGGGCATATTCTGTAGTTATGTTTGCTTCGCTGAACACATAATAAGCGTGTTGAATTTGCTATCAAAATTGCTGAAGCACATTCGAGGGCAATATAAAAGTCCCCAAAGTGCTCAACATACTGTAGGATGTAGTTGTCTGTATATTTCTCTCCTCCAATGGCTAGCAAACTAAATTGAAAATAACACATCGTGTCTGCGGACCCAGGACGTTAATGTTGAGAAATGGTCCCGTACCCTGCGAGGGGATTTATTTTTCGATTTTATCGCCGTTTCACTCGTTTATATTTTTCCGCTTATTATCCCCTCCACCCCTTTTCAGCAACGTTTTTCGTCGTAAACCCGATACGTGAATTGGTTTCTCAAATAAAGCGTCCCATGCGATAAATTTATGATTTTCATATTTCAATTAGGGGGTTATGGGCTGTCGTACGTAATGACCCGAACACATTATTTGCTCGTGATTCGGGGCAGGGCGAATCTATCTTGTGGATGATGTGACTTTTTTGTTGTTGTCCCTTCGTTGGGGTCAACGAGATGTGGCTGTGAAAAAATATTGGAAACATAGGTTACTTTAGTCCTGTCATTTAAAACAGACATCAATGATCTTAAGTAAGAATTATGCTAGAATTAGACACCGTAATCACTTCCATCTGAAGGAAAGAATTCAGTTCGATCTAGGAATCAAAAACTTTAGAGCGAAAAACACTTTTGTGGAACTCTGTATATATGTTAGTTGAATATTAACTCTCATTAGGGGAATCTACCATGAGGGCGTTTTTGCGTGCACTATATTTTTATTGCGACTAGGTGACTAACGATGACGAGTCGGTATGAGCGATTATTAAATATTAATATACAGGGTGTCCCATGATGTTCAACCTTTAATTAAAAATGGTATTCTCTAAAAAAGGTTGCAGAAATATGTCGCTAGGTGCTGTTCCCACGTGCTTTATATCTCCAATTCAAATGTTTTTCGTCGCCATCTAGCGTCACATTTCTGCAACCTCTTTTGTAGAATATAAATTTTAATTGAATACCTATTTTTGAAATTACATGTACATGTATGTACTTGCCAACGATAATAATTCAGGTAATATGATGCATTTTTTTTATTTAGCATCAGAACTACTTTGATATGTTTTGGAGGCCCTTAAAATCCACCAGTTTTGGAAACAATAATTTCGCCTATGGTGTTTTTTTTCTCATTATATCACTCGTTTCAATATATCTTTTATGGGCTAATGTTCGCCATTTTAGTTCTAATATTTATAAAAGTTTAATGATCAATTTGACCAATTTTTTGGTCGATGATTATTTCATCATTTTATCTAGAAACACTTGTCCAGAATGTACCGAGGGCCATTCGGAAAGTCTGCTCGAATTTTCGCCGTGCTGATCAAAACTTTGAAACTCGGTTCACTCTTTCTACCTTAAATCTGGTTCTAATATCTGTTTTTATTCGAGTTGGCATCGCTGCGCCATTATTTTCCTTATCGCGAAACACGCTAACTTCACATTTGTACCCAACTAACTTTGAATCCATCTTCAATTTTCTTCGCATCCTTTATTTTTCTCCTCCTCCTCCTCCTTATCCTTCGTGCGTGCAATTTTTATCCAATTTTCATTTTTTTATGGGGGATCTTTCTCTCGCTGGGTCCCCCAGCCCCCCAAGCTCACCCGTTGGCCCCATTATCCTTCGTTCCCAGCGCCATCCTTATCTCACAACCCTCACCCATTTCTTAAGAAGACTCGGTACACGTACATGTACACGAACGTCGCACGATGCTAAATTCGCTAACGACCAAGTTTCGCTTATCACGGTTTATGCATCTTCGAGGCATTTTGTGAACATGCCTTTTTTAACCTACTAATACACCACCCAAGTCAACACACGAGCAAGAATACCCACCCGAAAACAAACCCTTCTACCTATTACAGGCTGTCTATTGGTCAGGGAAAGGTCATGGTAGTCATGGAAAAGTCATGACATGTTTGCCTTTGAATTCACAAATCAAGAATTTGGCTTAAAATTCATCATTTGTCATCCAGTGCTTTGGCGTGACTGATCTTGTGATCCTGTGGTCAGGGAAAGGTGATTGTAGTCATGGAGAAGAGATGGAAATTTTGCCTTTGATTGCATTCACAAAATAAGAAGTTGGCCTAAAATTCATTATTTGTCATCCAGTGCTTTGGAGTGACTTAAATCTAAGTCAAAATTGTTGGTCACTAATCATGTGATCATTGCAGGGGTAGAAAATTACGATGTGTACTGACACGGGTAGATGATCAGCCAATATCTGAAAATTATCTCCATTTTGTGATGACGAAACCTAAACATCCCCATTGGATTTTTTTGGTCATGATAAGTCATTGAAAAGTCATGGGATTTACGATATCTAATGGAAGCCATAGAATGTACGATATCAAATCGGGATAGTAAAGTCATGAAATGAAATGCTGATAATAAAAGTCATGGAAAAGTCGTGAAATTGACATTAGGGTCATGAAATTTTGTCTTTGATTCATTGACAAAATAAAAATTTGAGTGAAAAGTCATCATTTGTCATCTAGTTTTGCAAAATATTCCGCCTACGATGTTTTTTGGCAGTGGTCGTGTAATCACTATGATAGAGGAAATATGTAAATTTGTCCGTGATGACCTAAACTATAGAACGGCCTCATATCCTATTGGGCATTGAAAATGGTTGGTAGTGTAAAAGTCATTGAAAAGTCATGAAATTTGCACTACATGTCGATCCAGTAGACACCCTGTATTAACATAAAGTCAACCTAAGCTTAATTATTCCTTTTGAGCTACTTTTTACAAGTCTTAGAAGCGCATGGACGTCAAATACATTAAAAGATAGACTCAAGGGGCTCTTATACCGCTTTGCAAGACGTTTACTCGAAATTCTATCCGTTTTATATACATGTAAATAAATTTTTGTGGTGTGGGAATAAGACTTCCCGATCGCCCTGTATTTTTCTTGGAACAGAAACCTGTACATGTATACATGTTTGCATGGGGCGATATTGTTTTAGCAGAATACATTTGGTAGCAACCTTGAGTCGGTAATAAGCGTGGGGGGTGTAACTCCTTGGATTTATGGCTCTTTATGGAGCAGCCCACGTTGAGATGATGAGCTTTTGGCGCATATGAGATCGTTCAGGTACGCTCGCTGCTTTTGTGCTTTTATAGGTGGCGCGTAAATCAACCCTATCATTGTTTAGAAGACTGATAACGATTTTCGCCATGTACATCTGCTGGTTGATGTTGAACACGTTTTGAGTTTTGTTGCTCTGCGGACGCGTTACGCACATGTGCGTTCGCCGTTGTGTTTCGTCGTAAATGAAAGCAATTTGCGAGGCAGTGGTTTGATAAATTGATTGATCAGCTACCTCCCCAAATGCTAAATGGAGCGTTAACTCGCGATATGGAAAATCCCAACGTTTTTAAGGCGCTAACAGCGGAGAAATACACGAGACCATAAGCGAAATATTATGCCGCGTAAACATATAATCCCCCCAGCCTCCCCCTATACACACGCACATAAAGTAAAAAGTTCCGAGAATTTTATGCGTTTTTCTACAACGTGCATCCTGATTTGATTGCAAACCGTCATACTGTATTAGCCCTCTTTTTGGCACGCGGATTAATACAGCCGTTACGGTATTAAATTTAACTTACCGACCCAGCGCGCATGGACATGTTTTTCATTTCAAACACTGCTGCATGGCTTGGTTTCGAAACTTGCCCAAGTTCAAATTCAGAATCGTTTTAACCACATACAGTATGCTCGTGTCCCCCAAGGAAATTGAGAACATGGAAATTGAGATGCATGTAGTTTGCATCTGTCAACTGCTTAGTTATAAAAATTGTATGATAGGTTTATAAAAATGTGGGATAAAATTTATTATTTTTCTTCTCCAAAAAAATCTCATGGAAAATGTCCGGGAAATGACTGAAAATTTGCCAGCAATGTCAGGGTAAGAGGAAGCTTTCATTGACCAATTAACAATCCGATGTAGATACATGTATACTTCAGGATGATTAGCAGAAATTTTGTTAAACTGGATGCCGTTATAGGTGATCCTGGAATTACATTCAATTCAATTCATCAGCCAATGAATACCATGTGTTAATTAGGGGGGGGGATGTAATACATCAACTATGGATAAACTTCGGTATATTCCCTGCTGCGAATGCATAGTAGCTATCGGAATTTACTTTTGATTTTGTTTTTGTTGACCTAACCTACCAAACAAAGCAATTTCTGATTCAGCTGACCCTAACCGCCAATCACTGCCAGCCTACGAACCGTTAGGAAAACCCCACATTCTCACAGTCCATCTACGGTGTATATCAGGAATCCAGTTTATAACAAGTTGGCCTTAATTTTGGTTTCAAACCCACCTTTGTGTTACATTTCGTCGAAACGTTTCCCTCATCAGACGCGTGCCTATTAATGAGCGTCACCCTAATGGTCCATTATAATTACCCACCTCCGAATTCCCCCATGTTACGAGCGTGCATCTTCAACAACTTCATAGAATGTATTAAATTTTCTGTTGTTTTTTTGACGTACAAGTACATAGGTCCGCTTTTGCTAAATTACGTAGCGAAACAACGTTCACTGTGTTTAATTTAAATAAGCGTTACGATATGCTAATTAGCGGTGCATAATGACACGCAGGCGGAGGGACGCACGAAAGGTCACAGATGGCGTTGTTGCAGCGCGGCCAAGGGGGGAAAGGGTAGGGGTCAGTCCCGGGCTGCTGCCGCTAGGGGGAGGAGGGGGACAGGGGTGGAGCGACGTCAGATGCAGACCCCAAAAGAGGACTGGAAATGGAAATAGGCCTGGAGCTGAATTGGCCAGTTCATTGTTATGAATGGACTTCATTAAAAGTGGTGAGTTGGGGTGGCCACGTGTCAACACCGCTTTCATGTTGCCCATTCATTAGGGGAATTGGGGGTGAAAGGATGCGCCATTTTTGGAGGGTGAACCGACTACACTGTTGGGATTATTTAAGGTTCCAATCATGTTATTTTGCTAGATCGAAGCGGAATTGCGTGCGTGGGTGGAGCTGTATGGACGCTAACTTCCTGAATTTAATCCCTGAGCGAATTTGACATGAACCAGTCAGAATTAGATGTAAAATTCAATTCGAATGCAGGTGTATTGACACTCGTTATTTGCTGTAGGACTGTTTGCCAGTCGGTGTTAATATTTCTGAAAGTTACCCAAATTTTAAGCTGTTAAGAATTTCATTTCATTTAATTTATTGAATTTATCGTATTCAATGTATTTTACATTTAATTTACATGTAGTTTTTAGTACATTAATTTACATGTAGTTTTTAGTACATTAATTTACATGTAGTTTTTAGTACATTAATTTACATGCAGTTTTTAGTACATTAATTTACATATAGTTTTCTGCCCCTGGATGCTAGCAGTTTGTGCAAACACATGTGTATGGCTAGGTTGCATAGGTTTAAGGGTCACTTAGGAGTGATTACCTAAGTTTAAGCTATCAATAATTTAGTTTTGAATTTTAAGTTGACATCATCATCTACACTACTAGACAACAAATACTATATAATGCATTCAATTATAGATGTACATGTATTTTCTCGTCATAATTTTAATTTACATGTAGATTTTAGCTCCTGGATGCTAGAGGTCTGTGCTAGCACCTTGGTATGGCTAGATTGCATAACTTTAGGGGTGACGTAATCTCCGGAATTGAACTCAAATCAATGTCCTAAGTCAGCAAGGAGACGCCTTGTGCTGCTTGTGGGGATTAAATAAATGAATTTTTATTTGGAATATTGTAAAGTTATGTGAAAAACTGTTGTAGCATCAAAAGTAACGTTACGCTGCCATACCACAGTAGCTTATAGTTATAAGATTCCTAGCTGTCGTCTTTAAGCCCGAAACTATCGATACAAATACGAATGTTGTTTAATAATCCTGTTTTGCAAACAAACGAGCTGTTTAGGTAATCAACAACGTGTTTATTACGTAGTTTGACCGAATTGGTCGTCGGATTTTATGAATTAATGATTAGTACATTTCTGTCACTTTTATTGTGCAAACGTGGCATGACGTTTAATCGTTATCCCGCCACTGCATTAATTATTCGAGGTCCTTGTTATCGGATTTACACTCAGTGATGTTTTGCCACATGATTGCAAAACAGCAATTCTGCTAGCTGTAGCTGGCGATTCCACACGATGATAAGCGCTTCATCAAAACGCCTGTACGTGATTACATTGTCGCTAAGAACTTCATTCATTTTCAAATTCATTGCAGAATATGAATAAGAGAAAAAAGCCAGCAGTGCTAACCAATGAATTTGTTCTGCAGAAAATTTAATGCATGGTATATGCACTTGTACTTGTACATCTACATGTAAATGTACATGTATATGCAATTTCCAGAATTTCTTTTCTTTGTTTTCTTTTGGAGAAGTTTTTCATTGGTTATATACACTAAATACGAACTTTGCAAGTTTGTGCGAAATACAATTTTCATTTGAGTCTCAAGTTTTCGGAAATTTGTATATTTACCCATTAATTGTTGGTTGGTTGTTTGGCTACCAAATTATCTTTTGTGTTCAAATGAATTCTCAAGAGGTGGATCGTGTTTGTTGAAATTGACAGTATGTCGTCCCCAAAACCAGTTGCAAAAATTTTCTTCCAATGTATCTAGTATGTCTAAGAAATTTTTGTCTTCACCGAAACGTACATGTAACTACTTTCAACATGTCACCCACCTAGTGAGCTTCACACGTCAATAATAATGTTGATTTCTACAGAAACAATGATCATGAAAGGGTTTCAGAACTGACGATTATCCTGATTTTCGGATAACTTTCTGACTGTCAGTATTGGAATAATGGCAGATTACAACTCGTGTAGGGTCGGCAACGGGGGTTTCATTACTGATGGATTGATGTTTCATTTTTTTAATTTCTGACCTTACACGTCAATAATATTGTCAATTTCAACAAATTTTAACAATAACCCTGACCGTGAAACGGTTGCAGTACTGGTGGATTGATGTTCCATTCTCACCACTGCATGACGATTATCCAAATTTTCTGAAAAACTGTACTGACTGTCAGTATCAGACTGATGACAGTAGCACTGATCGCATAGGTTCGGCAATAGGGTAGTACTGATGGAGAGATGTTCCATTTTGTTTACTGACTTTCACTAACTTTCAACATCGAATTATTGACAATATTTCTGACCCTATAATCCTCACAGAAGAACAGGACATTCTATATAATTTTGCTAATTGTTTACCAGTCATGGTTTTTGTCCTAGGCTGGTCACGGTGACGTCAGCGATGACGTGCTGCGGCCTGATACTGCTATGAAGCCCTCGAAAAAACGCCCATTGTGAATATGGCTTAATATCTCCCTCCTCGGCCATCGGGTCAGCCCTAGTGCGCATGACCGGAACCCCCGCTCCCTTCCGCCCACGTGTCACGCCACCCTCGCCAGCCTGTCACGCACCCCATCCCCATCAAATTCCCTTTGATATGGCGCTGTGCGCATGCGCGCCATTAATTTTCCTTCCGTCCTTTGAAAGGCTTTATTTCCAGCGTGGTGGCGGTGAGGGATAAGCCCCCACCCTCACCCCCCCCCCCCCGGCATTATTTTAGCTGCTTTTTTGTTCTCGTCCACGTCCACGTTGGGCTCCATGGCAGAAGGTCATCTGGAGAGAGATGCTGGGCCCAAATAATGAAAAAATAGCGCTGAGCATGCCGGGAAACGAAAGCGGGGTTCCCTGCAGTAATGGCTTCCACTGGTGAGATGGGGCTGGGGATGAGGGGGGTGAGGCTGGTTGCCATGGCGACGCGATGACTGACACCCGGTATTTTCATGCCCCCATTTATTAGCGAAATGGGCGACGCCAGCGCCCCCACTCCGCGGAAAATGGGCGGGGGAAATGACAGCTGAGGCTGGGGGGATCGTTCGGGTCATCACTGGAACGTTACTTCATAATTGGATTTTGGACGGATGGATGGGATGGGAATCCAGAGGCTGCAATCTGCATAGGCAATTTCCAAGATTTTGATATGGGGCGAAAATGCGGGGGAGTTGGCCGTCTCGAACTGGGACTGGGGGTGAGGGGTGAAGGGATGAATCTGGGGATTGTTGGAAGGACTGACATTACACCGCAGCTATGCGAGCCATGCCGAGAAATTAATTTTGGTATGGGGATGAGCCTCTGTTTGATCCATCACCCCCCACCAGATCAGCGATATCTTGGCAGAAATTCCTGACTGGGATTTTTCGAATTCAACATGTTAAATGTTAAATGTGGAACATTCACCCTTGAAAGGATTGATTTCGGCCATTTTGATTGGTGGTGTTCGAAGTGCATTCTGGGCTACCATGGTTTCGAACGTGTTTGTTCTACGTTTACAGTACACGTTTAAAGTAGTAACATTGTAACATTGAACCAACAAATTATTGCAATCAAATGTCCACCGTAATTAAGCTACATGTACACGTATGCACCACATTTTAGCGTCAATGACGAGGGATGTTGGTTAAAATAAAATTTTGAAAAGGTTGAAGCAGGCGGACATACCGTTTGTAATGTTCACTTGAAGTTAAATAACAAATTTAGGAAAACGAAATGCTGTGTATATGTACATGTTACATGTATAATGCTCATTTCAAGTTAAACAGCAAAAGTTCACTTCAACTTAAATATATGTAACAAGACTTCGGAAATGTTCAAGACACAGACATAACTTACAATGTAAAATGCTCAATTCGACTTAAACAGCTAAATTTCGAAAATTTTCAAGACTGATATACAGTGCTCATGCACTTCAAGTTAAATAGCAAAATTGGGGAAAATTTCGAAAAAGTTGAAGACAGATATATCCATACAGGGTATACTATGATACTCATTTCAAGTCAAATGGTTATACAAAACTAAGACCTGAGATGTACCATCAGTGCCATCGCCTCACTAGAGCATAATCGTAATTTAAAATGACTAGATTTTATACTCCCTCCACAAACTCTGGTTAATTAACATGTTTGGTAAACAAATTGTCGATGGTTAAACTTTCGATATTATTGTATACCAAAATTGGGCGCAGTATGCCCACATCATTCTAAATGTTGATAGATTTTTTTCATTTACCAGAGAACCATAAGAGAAGTCGAGGCCAAAAATTTAAATTATTGACATCGTAAAGAAATATTGGATGGACGAAAAGCAATGTGGGCATGCCAGGCATGCCAAATATATAGGAAATTAATTTGATCGCAATGGGAACTGTATGATTTTGAGATTTTTATCCATTTCTTATTTGGAATTGATGCTATGGCTTGTCTCTCGGAGATGACATGTATTTCACGAATCCATTGCTCGAGGAAAATTGGTTTATTCTTCATAAGACGGGATGCTCAATTTCATTTGAATTTCAAGCATCGTGCGTTTCCACATACGTATAGGCCTATTCCTACATGGCATTATTGCGAATAAGAAAAAAAGGCTAAATTGGCATTCGTCACAAATTTATTTTCAATTTGATTTCCATTTTTTGGCATTCGTCTCAACCCGATTTGCGTTCGCTATATTCGGGTCGTTCTCCAGGGCTATTTTCATTTCCTTGCGTCGTACATGAACCCTATGTTCGCCACACTGGGAATAAGCAAAATGCGAAACACAGATGGCGCCACCCCTCAAAAACTCGTTTCAATTTAAACTACACTGTATGTTGACAAAATTTGAATGAAACGTCCATTGGGTGTGAGGGTCTTGCCAGGGGCTCTGCTGTAGCTATGGTATACTATTGTCTGCTGTTAGTGTGGATAGCAATGCAAAATGTTCAGAATGCCGTCGGGGGCGCCACTTGTAAATAGCGGCAATAGCCAGCCCAATTGCTAACCAGACATTATAAAGTCAGGGTGGGCTATATGTCACTACATGTATCTATTG
Source organism: Kryphioiulus occultus (assembly GCA_034687865.1). NCBI lineage: Eukaryota > Metazoa > Arthropoda > Diplopoda > Julida > Julidae > Kryphioiulus > Kryphioiulus occultus. The sequence continues at coordinate 1,162 of JAQGAF010005694.1, read as the reverse complement.
TAAATGGGCTACATTTTTATTAATTATTCATGGATTTTCGCCAAGTAAGCTTTATTATATTCCTGAATACATGAGAATTTTTTTTAAACGTTCATCACTACCAAAGTGACATCTAGCGAGAGTGAGGGACAGGTGGTTGATCGTGATATGTCACAATCAATTGTAAATGGGCTAAAGGTGAATTGATTATTGATGGATTTTGGCCCAGTAAACTTCTCGACCCAATCGTTGCGGGTTCGCTTCCCGGCCGAGGTCGGTGGGAAAATTTTTTGGGCAGGCAATTTTCCCTGTGTGGCGGCTCTTTCGGATAAGAGTTTAAACCGAGGTCCCGTGCGGATCCCCCTTGCTCTCTGCACGTTAAAGATCCCTCAGGGGGGCGTATTCCTCCCTGCGGCTAAATTTCCAGGTGGGTGGTCTGCCCCTGGCGTTGGTGATATGCCCAATAGGTGCGAAAATTGGCCAACGTTAAAAATTCCATAAACAAATAAACAAACCATGGTTACTCACAACTGACGCACCCAAAGTTAACGGAGGGGGCGGCAAAGGTCCGGATCGTCCGGCCAAGAACAGCATGTCATTTAGATCACCAGGAAAAGTCCGAATGAAATCTGCAAGCATCTGCGCCGTCACCCCTTGAGCCCCAAGCTGTGGCCGCACATGCGACGACGGAAACGAAGGGGCAACATCGTAATTCGGCCGCTCCGATATATTCACCCTGACTGCGCTGTCCAAAGGAATAACAGGGAGTCCCATACTTCGTTCCATAAATGCACCATCAGCAAATGTCACTGTCGACGCAGCCAAACCACCATGAAGGCCGACAGGGGAATCGACCCCAGGGGCAGCCACATCCACATTTCGAAATTGAGAGTCAGACATATTTCGGGCAGCAGCCCGAGTAAGAGGGCGGCCCGAATCCATCGACGAAGGCAGCCAACAAAATTCCAGATAAATCACCAGCACAGCAAGCAGGAGACAGGGAAAGCCGCACCTCCACCATGTAACGGTAGAGCGGCTGCCTCCCAAAACACTCAGACTCGGCATACGATCTTACCGGTTTATTCGACTCTCGTGGCAGCAAGTTTCAATCATGATCAACTCTTCCAATTCGTCCTCACTCAGACACATCCTGTCCAGAGCAAGCTCAGGCCCAGCCTGCTCT
>JAQGAF010005693.1:0-11587 GCA_034687865.1 Kryphioiulus occultus | reverse complement strand
CTATCCATCTGGAGAACCTGGAAATGTCAGGGAAATTGATATGGTCTGGAAATGTCAGGGAAATTTGCCTCATGTCTGGAAATGTTATGGCACAATTTATTCAGGGTTTTGAATTACTTATTTATTCATGCTTGCATCACGAGTTTTATTTGCTTTGGATAAAATTCAAATTTTGAAAGGAGTATAAAAATACTGTATGCAAATTGATTAATGACGCCACGGATTTTAAGAGGTTTGCAAAACACACTACTTTACACTTTTTGATTTGAAATTGGTATTAGATCCATAAAGAGGCTTGATGAAAAATAAAATTGTCTGGAAATTGTGCAAAAAGTGTCTGGAAAACCTGGAAATGTCAGGGAAATTGGATCCAAGCTTCGGCTGTCGCCTTAAAATAAGTCTAAATTAATGACCATGTTGATTACAAACCGTATCTGCATTCAAAAGCAGGTTTTTTACGCTATATTGGTCGATGGGGAAACTAATGTCAAGGGAAATGTAAAAAATGTTACATGGAAAACCTTGGAAAGTCAGGAGATTTTGTTACGAAAGTTGTAGGAACTCTGAATAAATTTGGTCTATTTTTTCCAATGCGTGTTTGAAAAAAAAACAATTTTAGCAAATGAGAACATCTTTCTTTCCCGTAACATCTACCTGACTTGTGTGCTCGATTCTTTCAATAGGTGGGACTTGAGAACATCTGCCTGACTTGTGTGCTCGATTCTTTCAATAGGTGGGACTTGAGAAGCCAACTTCGCAGACATACCGCAACCTGCTGACAAAGTTGCCGGAGGGTCAGTGCGTTTTAGATGAGGCCTACACTGCCATCGAGAACAAGCTCGACGAAATTGAGAAATACGTGAACGAGTGGCTCAACTATCAGTCACTGTGGGATTTGCAACCTGACATGCTGTATGGGCGCCTTGGCAATGATGTGCATCGCTGGATGAAAGGACTCACTGACATCAAGTAAGTTGATTTTTTGCTACGTGGAAAAATAAACTCCAAATTGAGCAGACAAGTACGCCAAGTGCTTAGTGCGACAGTCTTAAAAAGCTAGTGCCATCTGCGGGAGAACTCAGATCAAAATAAGTAATTAAATTCGTTTAGGAAATCTCGAGGCACGTTTGATACAACAGAAGTCCGAAAGGAGATTGGACCTGTCATCATCGACTATGCCAAAGTCCAGCCGAAGGTGTCGCACAAGTACGACACTTGGCACAATGGAGTTCTCGCCAAATTTGGAACGCTTCTCGGAGAGGAAATGGTGCAGTTTCACGGCTCTGTGTCTAAGGTAAATAAAAAAATGTTGCCATTATAGAATAATCTTAACACTGTAGATGAGTGTGGAACATTTGTTTAAATATTTATTTCGAAAGAGTACGGCCTTTACATGTTCATGCCATTATTCAACACAAGTTAATATTACACTTAAAACGAATGGTAGAAAATACAGTATTGCGAGAAACATGCTGCAAAAAAAAAATTCTAAACTAATTTTTTTTTTTTTAAATTAAATTTTTTGAGGTGTTTGTCTGTGCAGTTACAAATCTTAAGTATTACCAGTTCAGGGGTCATACCGACAGGGAAATTCAGGGAAATGAAATGTGGTCAGGGAAAGTCACGGAATGTTGACATTTTGACCATTGAGTCTGGGAAAGTCAAGTGGAAGTCAGGGAAATTCACAATGTCTGGAAATTTGTTGAGCACAACTATTTAGATTGGTATAAGTATCTCTTGAAAAGCATTGGAGAAGCTGTATTTGTGATTTACTTTTTCTAAAAATTTCGCATATGGCGTTTTCATTATCATTAATTTTTCTTATGAAAAATTCACCTAAAAGGCATTATTTTTATTAAACAAAATTTCGCCTATGGCGTTTCCGTCATGATAGAGTTTTTAATCTTTCAAAGAAGCCGTCCTCAAAAATGCCATCGTTTTGTAATCAGATCTATAATTTCTAAAATTTCCGTCATATGGTTTATTGGTTTCGATCAAATTCGTGAAAAAATGCTTCCTGAAATTGTCTGGAAATTTTCCAAAAAAGTGTCTGGAAAACCTGGAAAAGTCAGGGAAATTCAATTTGAAGTCATCCTGACAAAAATATAGTTAATTGTAGTGTGACAGATAGTTAATTTTAATTACATGTGTCACTTTTTTATATCTCAGGGAAATTAATCAAACTTGGTGCAGGGAAAGTCAGGGAAATTGAGTTGCAAATTTTGGTATGAACCATGCAGTTTCAAACTTCACAACCCATCTCTTTACTGGATGGTATTTTGTGATTGGGTAAACATGTAAATCAAGCTGTAAGCTTTATCAAGACGAGTTTATAAACGACTAGGCTTAAATAAAGCCTTGCATAAGTCATACAAAAAATGCGGATCTATAAGCAAATGCTATTATTTATCAAATGCCTGACTTCTGGGTGTTTCTGTGCAATTTCTTACATGTTTATAGTAACTACATTTGTTACTAATGTGTCGGTTAAATGGAACTGTTTTAATACGTTACTACTTATTTTTAGTGGCGTTCTGATCTGGAACAACAGACAATCGACACTGCCAGCACATCCGAAGCAGTCACATTCATCACAAATGTGCAGTCGCTGAAGCGGAAGATGAAAAACTGGGAAAAGAAAGTAGAGGTTGGAGAATTTTGCCCGAGTCCTACCCGATTTTTGTACGTAACATAGTTGGGATCTGTCATGGAACTCTTCTCTTTCAGACTTTCAAGGAGGGACAGCGCATCTTGGAACGTCAGCGATTCCAGTTTCCGAACGCTTGGCTTCACGTCGACAACATTGAGGGTGAATGGGGCGCATTCAACGAGATCATTCATAGGAAGGATTCCTCCATTCAGACTCAGGTGAGTGTTGCTGATGTACTACAAAAATTATTGTGTAACCTCAATGGTATAAATTAATTTTCCAATTCTATTTCTTCGATGTAGGTCGCAAGTCTTCAGACAAAGATCGTGGCTGAGGACAAATCGGTGGAGAGCCGAACAACGGAGATACTCGGCGAATGGGAGAAGGGCAAGCCCGTGGAGGGCCACCAGAGGCCCGATGCCGCAATCGCTCAACTGAGCATTTTTGAAGGGATGTTCACGCGTCTGAAGGAGGACAGAGAGAATGTCCAGAAGGCCAAGGAAGCTCTCGAATTGCAAGAGCCAGGTAAATAACGTAGCGATTTAAAATGTCGGTCATGAAATGTCAATCTGCTGACCCAGGTAGCACAAGTACATAAAATGGACTGAAAAGGACGTCCATTTTTTGTCATCAATTTGACATTCTCCGACGTCATCCTAATAACGTCCCAAAAGGACGTCCATTTTTCGTCATCATTTTAACATTCTTGAACGTCAACCTAAAAACGTCCGAAATGGACCTCCTTTTCTTGTCAACATTTTGACGTTCTCGGATGTCATCTTAAAAGCGTTCATCTTTTTTTGTCAACATTTTTTCTTAAAAACGGGCATCCTTTTTTGTCAACATTTGGACATTCTCGGCCACTTTCACTCTAAAAACGCCCCAAAAGGACATCCTTTTTTTGTCATCATTTTGACATTCTCGGACGTCATGTTGGAAGTAGGGAAAACATTCAAAAAATTTTGAAATTCGATTTTTTGACCAAATCGAATGCACCTCAATAAGCATAGTTTCTTTTCTTAACCATCTTTGGTCCAATGATTGTACTGTTTTATGCCTAACTTGGTTTGTCCATGTTTGGCTGAACAAACTTTACTGCTACATGTACATGTACGATACGCGTTCTGTATATCGATTTAAACTCGATACTACATGTACGATCTTAGACATTTTCATGAACAACTCAAACACGGTCATAGTGTACATGGCTTACTGGATATACAGCCTTGGCCAAAAGGATGGAGCAAACCCTAAAATTTGCCTTTGTGCATAATATCTGTAAAAACGTTTTTGCTCTTTTTCGAGAAAAAGAAATCAAACATCTCGAGGAATCACAAAAGAGGGTCCGAAAAGCTGCTAACTTGGAAGCAGAAACAATTGACCAAGTGTAGCAGTTGCACGTAAAATACATAAAAAATATAATTAATAATTAATTTTGCTTACACATGATATTTTTTTATTTGATAAGTCAGGGAAAATTAATCAGATTTGGTCAGGGAAAGTCAGAGAAATTGAGTTTCAAATTTTGGGATGAGCCCTGGTTTAGCAAATAAATGACAGCCAAATCTGGTGTGTTTCAGGTCAGTTAAGTGCAAGCGATGAACGGGTCTTGGTCGCCCTCGAAGAAATGCAGGATCTTAAAGGCGTTTGGATGGAGTTGTCTCGAATCTGGGAGCAAATTGATGAAATGAAGGAGAAGCCATGGCTCACCATCCAGCCCCGAAAGGTTGGTTTTCGGAAGCTTAATGAATAAATTTGTGCATTTTAATATTTGGAAATGTTAACTAAAGTTTTTCTATTTCTTCCGTTAAACATAAATCGGTGGCATATTATGACCCTTTTCTTCCTTGTAGCTTCGACAACAGCTTGACGGGCTTTTGAATCAGCTGAAAGACTTGCCTGCACGCCTGCGTCAGTATGCATCCTACGAATTTGTGAAGAAACTTCTTCAAACGTACACTAAGGTGAATTTCCTTACTCATCGGTTTTGCTTTTTGCTTGCCATTCGGCTTTTGAATTCACTTCCGATGGATAGTCTTGCTTCTATCTATCAATCATTTATTCTCCAAACAGTTGGTAGATGTCTAAAATATTGGGTATATCGATACAGTAAATTATCGTATAATCATGACTACAGCATACAATTTTATTCTCTTAAGGTTAACATGATGATCGTGGAACTGAAGTCTGATGCACTGAAAGAACGCCATTGGAAGCAGCTCATGCGGCAGTTGCGAGTCAATTGGGTGCTGTCCGAACTTACTCTTGGCCAGGTATGGGACGTTGATCTGCAGAAAAACGAGATGCTCGTTAAGGATGTCATCTTGGTAGCACAAGGAGAAATGGCGTTGGAGGAGTTTCTCAAACAGGTAAGAACTATAATTTTTCAAAGTGCTAGGCCTCAAGGTCTTACTTGCCAAGTGGCGGTTGAAATTAATAAAGTTTAATTTGTTAAAAAGTGTGGGATTTGTAGGTAAAATTAATAAAGTAAATTAATAGAGGAATTTGAAGTTTCCTTCTGAATCGTTTTGTGGCTGAAGAAACTTTTCCAAACTTGAAAGATAGCAATGACATGCTTCATCTTCAAAATTTTTTTATTAATAGTAGGCAGGCTGTAGAGTGATTCCTATATAGTCCTATATTTTTAGAAAAAATTCTGTATAGTCCAGTATTTTACTGCAAACTGCTGTGGCAAAGAAAAATATAACTGATACTGGCTAAAATTCATCAGATGAAATTCATATTAAATCTATCATTTCTGGTTTTCTTTAAAAAATTGACTATGACATTCTGTTGATATTCATATTTATAAAAATGTCTTAAAATTGCATTATGGTTAGTTTTTTAACAAAACCTTCGCCTACGGTGTTCTCATAAATGTTAGTATTTTCACACATACAATTTTTAAAAAAAAAAAAAATCTGAAATACACCATTTACGGCTTAGTTTTTGCAAAAAGTGCTATTTAAAAAAATTGCCTATGACATTCTCTACTTTTTTTAAAAAAAATTTGGTACGACGGCATTCTCTTATGGTTAATATTTACACTAGTTTTTCTTGTTTTGTAAAAATTGCATACGGCATACTCAATAGGCCTATTGTATATGGGTCGCAGAAGTCTGCCATTCTAAAATTAAGTTGGTTGTGGCAAAGTTTGAGAACCGCTGTTTATTTAGTTCGTGAAAATTTTAATTTTTTTCTGAAATATTTGGTGAAAATTTAGAAAAACAAATCAGATATTTGCATATGAAGAAATGTTAAAAATTGCGTACCAACTAGCCACATGCCTTTGAGCAGTAGGTTTATCAGTGATTTTCTTTTCTGATCTTGGAGACGTAGTTTCTGAATGTCACGTTAAATTAGTTTTGTTTGCATTATTTTCTAATATGTCTGTTTTCGAAGCCAACTTGACATTACTTAGACATCGCTTTAATGCAAAACTCGCGGTGTTGTTGTTAGTATGGGTTCCCGAAGATAGTTTGCTCATTTGTATATTATATTATATTATGGTGTTTCCAGTTCGCTTCTGTATCTGCTTTATATCAGTAATAACGATGGAAAATATTGCAACTATTAGGTCCGTGAAGCATGGCAGAATTACGAACTGGACTTGATCAACTATCAGAACAAGTGCCGCCTCATTCGTGGTTGGGACGACTTGTTCAACAAGGTAAAGGAGCACATCAACTCTGTGGCTGCCATGAAGCTGTCTCCCTACTACAAGGTCTTCGAGGAGGAAGCGATAACATGGGAGGAGAAGTTGAACCGAATCAACGCGCTTTTCGACGTCTGGATCGACGTACAACGTCGGTGGGTGTATCTGGAGGGGATCTTCACTGGCAGCGCAGACATCAAGGCCCTGTTGCCCGTAGAGACTTCACGATTTCAGAGGTATCACCAACCATTTTCTTGAAGTATTTTATGGAAAAAATTTTAGTGCAAGAGTTGTTTTATAACAGGGTTTATACCGTGAGGGAAAGTCAGGGAAATGAAATGTGATCAGGTGGAAGTCAGGGAAAACTTAAAAAAAATTAATTTTAATTTTGTGACTGGAAATTTTTAATTTTCAAATCATTTTTTGTGAAAAACACCCTATAAATTACGCCTGCAATTCGTTATTTCCAGTAGTTTTTCAAAAACTTCGCCATTGGTATTCCCTTTTAAAGAAACGAGCTAAAATAGATAATAGAAATACATATGTTAAAATTGAGGGACAATTTCTTGGGTTTGTCAAGTGTTCCTATATTTTACTGCAAATTACCGTGGCAAAGACAAATATGGCAGGTGCTGTCTTCTTTTTCTAAAAATGTCCCCTGCTTCTATTAAATCTGTTATTTCTGGTCTAGTTTTTTTTACAACAAAAAGGGGACTTACAGTATTCTCTTGAATATTAATATTTCTAAGAATGTCTACACAATTTAATTAGGACTACATTTTTTTTACAAATTTCGCCTACGGCGTTCTCTTAAATGTTAATTTGCAGGCATGGCTCTCATGTTAATATTAAGACTCATATAATTTTTTTTAGAATTATTTTGTTTTCTAGTTTTTGTAAAATTTTAGCCTATGGCGTTCTCAATTTTAAAATATGCTCGGGGTCACGGCGAATGAAAATTCAATTTTTTTAAAAAAAATATTAGATGAAAATTTGTGAACAAATCTGATACATATGCATTTGAAAAAATTTAAAAATATTAGATGCATGTGCACGAATGGGCAAAGTGTGGAAAATAAAGTTAATTTCACTTACATGCGATATTTCTTGTTTGATAAGTCAGGGAAATTGATCAGATTTGGTCAGGGAATTTCAGGGAAATTGAGTTGAAGATGTTGATATGAACCCTGTATAATCTTTCTTGAACTGTTTTAGCATCAGCACGGAGTTCCTTACTCTAATGAAGAAAGTGGCCAAGTCTCCCATGGTAATGGATGTTGTTAACATCCCCGGCGTGCAACGTTCTCTGGAAAGGTTGGCTGATCTTCTGGGCAAGATCCAGAAAGCCTTAGGAGAATATCTCGAGCGAGAGCGTTCGTCGTTTCCAAGGTATGGAAAATTGTGCAATTTATTCAAGCTTACTGGACTTGCCAAAATCTGCTAATTTTTTATGAAAGAATGCTGGGAAATGTCAGATTGTTTTTGTAGAGAATTTTTAAAATCCAACTCACACTTGCTTAATTTGCAATTTGTTAACCATTTCTTGTATTTCTATTAGGTTTTACTTTGTGGGCGACGAGGATCTTTTAGAGATCATCGGCAACTCGAAGAACGTTCCACGGCTCCAAAAACATTTTAAGAAAATGTTTGCTGGTGTATCAAGTATCATCCTGAACGAAGATAACACACTCGTGACAGGCATATCCTCGCGTGAAGGAGAAGAGGTTTGCGATTGCTTCATTCTAGTGATGTTTGCATTCGGTTGACTGTTTCTGAATTTGTTCCCTTGGTTTGTTTCAGGTGATGTTCTTCACCCACGTGTCCATTGCCGAACACCCGAAAATCAACGAGTGGCTCTCCCTTGTGGAGAAGGAAATGAGGGTGTCTTTGGCTCGCTTGTTGGCTTCTGCAGTTGCTGACGTCCAGCAGTTTCGGAGGGAGACCATAAGCCCAGATGCGTATATGCAGTGGGTCGATAAATATCAAGTAAGTTTTGATAATAATTCATATCTTCATTTTTCTCGGGACCAACAATGACAATTTGCTGAGCAATTGCGTATTTGAAGTTAACAGTAGCACAAGTATTTCTGAATTATCATATTTCATCGATTGTAAGATGTACTTTTTTCACTTGTTTGGTCTCCAAAAATGTAGCGAGTCTTATGTCGTTGGTGTCTTACAATCATAGTATTATTTATAAATTTTCCCACGCTTTATTCACTGCAACACATTATGTTTTTATGCAGAAAAGGCTAACTGGTTTTGGTTATACAGTATATCCTAATGTATGGAACGAAGTGTAATTATTATATTTAGCTCATTTTGATCCTTTATTGCAACTCAATATGGTGTCAAGCAGATTGCACTACAAAGCACCATTGAAAAAAAGTTATTGTGGTTGCATAAGAACATGAAATACAGAGCTAAAAATTGATATTGAAGTAACTATGCATGTACGGTATGTCAGAGTAGAAATGATCACAATCCCGCATTTTTGTAAAAATCACAATTAAGTCGGGGTGACTAGCCATCTGCAAAACCTGGAAATGTCAAGGAAATTGATTTTATCTGGAAATGCCTCGTGTCTGGAAATTTTATGGCACAATAGAAGCAGTTTTGAATTACTCGGTTGTTCATGTTTGTATCAAGAGTTTTATTTGCTTTGGATATATTAAAATTTTAAAAGAAACATAAGTACCGTATGCAAATAGATTAATGACCCCATGGATTTAACTTTCGACTAGTCACCCTGTTAAGTGCTTTAGTGCTTTTTATCTACTGGTGGTACTAAAATTTCGGTGCGTCTTATTCGATGAAATGCGTTAGTTTTGTAATACATGATTTTCTGCTTGAGAAATTGTTCCCTTGAATTGCAGCAGTGCATTTATGAAAAATTTACATTACTATATCACAAATGGTTCGGCAACAAATCTGGAATAATGGATCAAATTTGTGCTAAACCGGATTTTCTTTTTTACCCTTAGGCTCAGGTCGTGGTGTTGGCTGCGCAAATTTCATGGTCAGAGGACGTTGAGAATGCCTTGCAGACGATTGCTGGCTCTAGCGACCTTGGTGGGAAACCTCTGGAAAGCGTTCTTCAACAAGTGGAGTCAACACTCAACGTTCTTGCTGACTCTGTTCTGCAGGAACAGCCGGCTGTTCGCCGCAAGAAGCTCGAACATTTGGTAAAATGGCAGTTTATTAACTTATTGTTCAACTGTGGCTATCAAATGCCACCCAATGCATTCGAATGTGGAATGCATCGCTGATCTAATCTGTGTTTTCTAGATCACTGAATTCGTGCACAAGAGGGACGTCACGAGGCGCATGATCAAAAAGGGTGTCACTAATCCCAAGGCGTTTGACTGGCTCTGTCAGATGAGATTTTACTTTGATCCGCGGCAGACCGACGTGCTGCAGCAACTCTCCATTCACATGGCCAATGCGAAATTCAATTATGGCTTCGAGTATTTGGGCGTGCAGGAGAAACTCGTCCAAACTCCGTTGACCGATCGCTGCTATCTGACCATGACTCAAGCGTTGGAAGCTAGACTTGGAGGATCTCCTTTCGGTAAGTTATTGTGGATATGTCGAGCTTATTTTTAAGGGGATATTCTTATTCAGGGTTGATACGGTCAGGGAGAGTCAGGGAAATGAAAGTGGTGAGGGAAAGTCATAGAAATGTAGACATTTTGACCATTAAGTTAGGGAAAGTCAGATGGAAGTCAGGGAAAGTCTTCATGTCTTTAAATTTGTTGCTGCACAACAATTTTGATTGGTAGAAGTATCTCAAGGAAAAGCTGTATTTGTTTTACTTTTTCTAAAAATTTTGCCTATGGCATTTTCATTACAATTTTGATTCATTATCATTAATTTTTCTTATGAAAAATTGACCTAAAATGCATTATTCTTGTTACAAAAAAATTTCGCCTACATCGTTTCCGTCATTATGAAGAATTTTTTAATATTTCAAATAAGTCCTCAAAAATGCAGTGTTTGAGATCTAGTGGTTTTCAACCATTAGTGTTCGCATTGTTATTAATATTTATACACTAAAAATCCATTATTTCTTATACTTTTTCAAAAATTTCGCCTACGGCAGTCTCTTAATCACTAATATTATTTTTGCTTCTTACAAAATTGTACGCTAATTCCACCGTTTCGTGATCTGATCAATTATTTCTAAAATTTCCGCCATATGGTATATTTGCTTCGATCAATTCTGTAAAAATTATCTTGAAGTTGTCTGGAAATTGTCCAAAAAGTGTCTGGAAAACCTGGAAAAGTCAGGGAAATTTAAACTGAAGATTTGGCTAGTCTTCCTGATAGAAAAATTCAAAAAATAGAGTTAACTGTGGTGGTGCAGATAGTTAATTTTAATTTGTGACATTTTTTGATAAGTCAGGAAAATTAATCTGATTTGGTCAGGGAAAGTCAGGGAAATTGAGTTGCAAATTTTGGTATGAACCATGTTATTGCTGAAAACTGAACTTTTGGCAGCAGACATTTTGTGGTGAATGCATAAACTGCTCTTTTTTCCATCCCTCCAATCTTGGTGATGATTGTGTTGATAAACAACTGTTATTATCCAGCTCGTGAAATACTTCCATCCTTCAGATAACTATTTGTGAAGTTCTAATAGAAAATGTTACCTCTTACTTATAAAAAAACATGCCACATATCCAAAACTGTGCACTCCGAAAGTGACGGTAGAATTCTTACACGTACAATTTTAGGCTCTTGCAGTATTTTTTTATTACTTTATTATTTGTGATCGAACAAAACAAATCAACTTTAACTAAATTGTAGCTACCTGGTATATGTAAATCATATGTATATGTTAATCGTTTGTTCTTCTAACTCACTTTTACTAACTTAAGAGCCAACCATTTATTAGAAAAGAAAACTTGTTGCAAAGAAAAGGGCGTGTTAGACTCAACCGCTCAAGACAATGTGTTTTATCGATGCTGATTGCTCTATCAATTTTTTTTACTCAAATCGTAACAGAGCATAATTTCCTTTTATAGGCCCAGCCGGAACCGGTAAGACCGAAACCGTGAAAGCCCTCGGCCACCAGTTGGGACGATTCGTGCTTGTGTTTAACTGCGACGAGACTTTTGACTTTCAGGTAATGTTTCATTTCCAGGCTGTAAAGTGATTCCTATTTTTCCTATATTTATTGTATATATTTTACTGCAAGGTGCTGCGGCAAAGAAAAATATAGTAGATACTGGCTAAAATTCATCATCTAAGATCTGGTTTTTCTAAAAATTTCGCCTGCG
>JAQGAF010005692.1:0-11591 GCA_034687865.1 Kryphioiulus occultus | reverse complement strand
AGATCACCTGCAACGGTAAGAACTTATAAATATTGTATCGCGCCATCACCCTGGCTCTCCAGCTGATCGCGACGCGTATCTATGAACTTGCCCGGCTATCAACGATCTACGATTCTTCTTTACGTGACGACGTCATCCATCCCGGAAGGCAGACGTCATAAGCTCGGTTTTCGTTATTGTATGGAGGTGTTATCAATTTATCAGGCTCAGCTAACCCTCGAGTACTTCTTCCTCCTGTGATATTGTGAAATTAGACAGTATTTCAACTATTCAGTTCTTTTTTAGGGGATTGTCAAGATAAATTTCTGCTACTTTGGAATCCATCAGAATCCGGAATTATTTTTCTCCAGTGGATCATCCCTTGATGACAAAAATTGTCTGAATTTTGCTTTTACAATAATTTATATTCAACGAAGAAAAATAAAATTGATGATAATTATTTTGAATCATTAAAAATTATTTATGTCACATTTTGCATTTGACATTGACCTTGTTCAATTCACAGTGCATTGCGACACAAAATCCAGTCGTTTTTCCATAAAAAAATTAGACCATACAAAGTCTGTTACTCCTTTGCATGGATAGATTTGATGTTTGGATTTGTGAATGAAAATAAATATTAGAAAATGCACAATACTGCGAAAAATGCTCTCCCTTCAAGGTGTTTTAGTTGTTCAAAAGGTGGCGCTGCAGCCTGCAACTCCGCATGTTGCGTTTATCTGCTGTGCATGGTTGTTTAGTAGATTTCTTTTGTCTCTGAGAGCGTGTTTTCCGGCATTTCTGTAATATAAGTAGGGAATACGTTGCTGTATGAACTGAAGCTATGTCGGTAGCTTTTGTTCCACATCAAGTGAAAGGTCGTCCTCCGCCGAATCCGGTGCAAATTCAGAGGGTAAGGCAGGCCCGTTGTTTAGGCCTATGTAGCTTGCGGGTACTACAGGGACTGTCGTTCATCGTGTTTTTTAAAATTCTAGATTCTAGACGAAAACTCGCAAATTATTCAGGCTATTGTGGATTTCCAAACAAAAGGGAAGGCTTCTGAAGTTGGACAGTGAGTAAAAAACCATCTTTTGCTAATGATAGGTAGTTTGTAATTAGTAGGCCTATATTTTTACAATGCCTGCGAAAGGGTCTTCACTCGGCAAGAATAACAAAACACGTCAGTCATTAAAACCATGTTCCATAGTACAAATGTAAAAGGATCCATCCAAACCAATATGATTCTCATTTACTGAAGCTCACACACGCTAGTGTGCGGGCAATGCGAAAGTTTTGCCCAAGCCGGTAATTTCAAAATTCATATCAATTCCCAGCAACTTTTGTTTGGTTTTCGCAATGATTTTGATTGGCATCACGTATTTACTTCACTAAACAGGGTTAGCAGCCTAGGGTTGCTTTATGAGAGATGTGTTTGATAGGCCCGTTTTTGTTATTTTAATTGTGATTTCAATAAATCTTCCCTCTTGCTAAAGAGCAAAATGCAAGACAGCAAAGCACTCGTACTAGTTCCGCAGTCATTGTTAGGCTATCCACTGATATTAACTGATTTTTTACCATATCTCAGGTACCAGCAAATTCTACATCGGAATTTAGTGTATTTAGCCTCGATAGCGGATTCTAATCAGAATATCCAAGCGATTTTACCTGTGAGTCTTACTGTTTTTGAATTATCTGTGTGCAGTTTTTGGTTTTGCTTTGCTTTATAATGTTTATTTGCCATGATGGACAGCCTCCTCAAGGAGCATCACCAGGCCCACCTCATCAGCATGCATCTCCACCTGGACCTCAGGCAGCCCCACCCATGGAAGGCCCCACAAGTGCGGCGCCTCCTCCTACTACCATGATGGGTGCTCAACCCATGCAGGGAAATATGCCGCCACCATCTCAAGGAATGCATTCACAAATGGGTGGTTACAATCAAGGCCCTGGGCAACCACATCATGCAGGAGGGTATTTAAGGTCTCCTATGATTCCTCAAGGTAAGCATGTCTACTCGAGGTGATATATTGTAACATTATTCCATTCCATGTAGAACAAATTGACATGGAAATGCGTTTTCAAATGGGTTGGTTTCTGCGATGAAGTGGGCAAATTTATTTTACCTTATTACAATGTCCTGTCAGACCTGTTCATCATATCTACAATTTAGGTCAAGTCATGCCTTCCAACCAGCAGTACAATCCAGTTAACAATGGCCCAATGCCTGTGCAGTATTCCCCAGGGCAGCAGTACGCTGGTGGTCAACAGTATTCAACAGGAGCTAACGGAAACATGCCACCACCTCAGCAAACGTACCCTCCTCAAGGCCAGCAAAGTACGCTACTTGGCATTTCTTCTTTGTTCACCTGGTGCCGTTTTTTTTTGTCTCGTGTGACAACTTTTACCTTTTTTGTGTAATTCAGATGCAGTTGGTCAATTTCGGCCTCAAATGTCAGGCTACCCTCAGTCCCCTGTTCCTCCACAGCAACCAAATCAGTATAACCCAACACCACAGCCTCCGCCATCTGGGTCTTATGGGCCACAAACTCATCAGGTAAAAATGATCTTTCTTTTTCTATAGCATTATTTTTTGCCCTTTCATTTTATCTTCTGCATTTTTGGAAGCTGCATTAATAAGCATTGTGCTATTGTTAACATAGAATATGCAAGGATATGGTGCACCCACGTCTCAACCTCAACCGAACATGAATTACCCCCCTCAAGGCGCAGCATATGGATCCAGCCCTGCTTCTCAACCAGGCTACGGAGCTCAACCTCCTCAACCAGGGTATGGTCCAAACGGGCAAGCCAGCTATGGGCAGCCTCCTCCCCCAAATCCCCAACCATCTTACCGACCCCCACAGGTTTCGCAACCAAATTATGGTCAACCGCAAGGCGCTTCAGTGCCACCCAGCTCACAACCCTCGTATGGGCCTCCTCCGACATCACAACCTCAACCCTACACTCCTCCAGCTTCCCAAAATCAAGGTTATGCCACTGCACCAATCAGTCAGTCTCAGGGCTACCCACCAACTTCCTCTACGTCAGGGTCGAGCCACAGTTACCCACCAGCACCACCACAGGGTCAAGCATTCGGTCCGCCTGTCCAACCTTCTCAACCACAGGGGTATGGACCACCTGTTTCTCAGGCCTCTGGATATGGTCCGCCAACCTCTCAACCTGCTTATGGTCCACCAGCAGTACCCCAGCCTGGCTATGGGCCGGCAGTCCCTCCCTCTCCTCAGACCTCTCAGCCCCAGTCCCAACAACAACAAGCACCACCTGTGCAAGGGGGACCCCCACCTTCCCCTGGAAGCCAACAACACTACCCTCAAGGTTATCCCCCTCCGCAGCAGTCGCCGTATGGACATTACAGACCTACTGGTCAATCAACTGCGCCTAGCCAGTCACAAATGCCTCCCCCAGCGCCGCCACCACCTGGACCAGGAGCACCCCCACCGGCCTCACCATCAGGGCCACCTTCTGGGCTACCGGTTCCCATGGCCTCGGTAAGGCCATACCTTTATGATCAGAGCCAATATTCACCCTACCAGCCCCAGTGATGTTCTTGTGTTGTCAAATTTGCATACTTCCTTTTGATGAGTGCGCCAAACGTTTTCTTTAATTCAGATGTCGAGCTATTTTTAAGGGAGACCTATGAGGTATTGCTCGCACAACAATTTCCTTCCTGGTCAGTTTGTTTCAGTAAGAGAACCTCAGTGCACCAAATATATTTGTACCATAGTACATTTCAAGCATGCAAGGTTAAAAAATGCACGTAATCCTTGTATTACTGTACTGATATGGAACAATACCTCTTGTGGTTAAAATCGCCATATGAAAATCTTAAAAATCTATCAAAGCTAACTTAATGGGTTTAATGTACATTATTTACATTAGTTTTGTGTGGTAATTGCATGTTTGAAATAACATTTAGACATGCAAAAACAGAATAAAATACAGGATAATTGTGAATTTTTATACAAATTTTATTTTTTTCCCAGGAAAGTATGGGCATTGCTGTTTGTTGACAAAATAAATTTGTTTCGCCCAGAAATAATTATTAGTGCATTTGCCTGTATTAATTATAAAATATTCATTCAACTATCTTGCACGGTTTTTATATTTTTCAATGGAGAATTCAATCATTCATATCTCCCTGAAATTCCTGTCATATTTGCTCCTTTGACGATGTGTTTCATTATTATCATTTTATTCATTAGCATCTTGTACTCTTGTGATTTTATTATTTTATTTATCTTTGGTCAGTTTCATCTAACATTTTGTTTGCATGGATGTGTACAAAATGCACGCAAATGATCTGTGCCTATTTTTAAATTGTCTAGTTCAAACCAAACTTTCTTCATATGGGGGCTAGCCATGAAAGCTGCAATCTTTATCTAACCCTATCCATTTTTACTTAACCTTTTCTTTGGGGCGGTGTTTACTTAAAAAGTCAATGTTAATTAAGATTTTCACAACATGAAATGATTCACTACCCCTCTCCATATACATGTACTTGCATGTATTCTGTACATGCAAATTAAATAAAAAGGTATCAGCCTTTTAATGTAACTGAATTTAAATTTGATAATTTTATTACACGTAAAACTTTGTAACTGAGGATTCGGTTTTGGATATGTACATTTAGAAAATTTACTTCATACTCCGCAGACGATCCACTACCACGTTTTTGTTGATTTCTAAGATAAGTGTGGTCAGTAAATTCGCTAAATCTCTTTTTCTCGATATTTATAAAAGGAATGAAAACAATAATTGAAAATATAGTTATCCTTATTACTTGTAAATTTTTAATAGAAACAAAGGATTTTGAAATAGCGATTTGGGTGTGCGATATTTTTCTGATTATTTACATGTAGTGTTACAGTAGATTGGAAAATTTGGTTATGTGAGCAGTGAAGAATAAAACTGCTTGCAATATGGTTGGATTAAACATGTCTGATGCGCTATCAAAAAAGACATTTTATTATAAAGTCAGTAAGGGAAAAAAGGAGCCACTGCTTTATTTCAGTTGATGAAATACCCTTTATTGTCAAAAAAATTTGCATTTGGTGCTCGTGCTCAGCATTGTAAATAACAGGTGTTGTGTTACTACAGGGCCTCTATTGTGTTCCAGGCATGAAGCGCCCCTAGTGGCGAGTTCGATTGCAACATAATAAGGTCGATTGCCTGGAATTTAATTTAGTAATGGATTGAGAAGGGTGCGGGAAGAGTGGTTATGGAGAAGGGTTATGAGCTTGGCAATACATGATCTGAAATTACAATCTAATTATAAGATTTAAAATGGGGTGAGTATGAGTACATTGGTTTTTCATAGTTTACGGTATCATCTGCCTAAAAGAAATGTAAATGGGAGCCACTTGTTGGCTGACCTCTAATGCACGTCCGCCATTAATTTCGAATGTAGTTGGTAGGCCTAGTTATTACGCAAGCTTACTATTAAAGTTTTATTTTTCAGAGTTGCAGGCAACCTTCTGATTGCAGTCGCTTTATTACTCGTTCTGCAGTATAGTTCGGCTTGTAATGAAGCCCTATGTGCAAGCGTTGTCAGCAAATGTATGCTGACGCAGTCATGTAAATGTGAACTGAAGAAGGGCAATTGCACCTGTTGCAGAGATTGTTTTAATTGTTTAGATAAATTGTACGTGGAATGCTGCTCGTGTGTAGGTAAGCGGAAAACTGAAACATTTTATTGAGACATGATATGAAAGGTATTGAGCGATGAATGAGTGCGTAGTGCAGATACATGATTAATTCTGCCATTATGCTTATGCTATTTTCTTAGAAATGTGCCCAAAGCCAAACAACACGGAGAGCCAACTGAACAAAAAGAGTCACGTTGAAGACTTGCTGGATTCAATTCCAGATTTATTTGCTGCGTTAACTGACACATGTGATACGCTGCATCGTTGGACAGCATTTACATATCCTGCACATAAAGGAGTTTCATTTTTTAAGGATTTTCAATACTCGACTGGTAATTGTGTTAGTACTTCCTGATGAATTGGTGATTTCATGAATATTAGAGCAATATTTTTATTTTCGACAGGGACTGCATCCAGAGATGAGATGGGTCGGATCAAGGAAGAAGAATTCCCTGATGTCAACTGCACAGTAGCATACATGAGTCAGTGCATGTCCTGGGAAAAGTGCAAACGGTCTTGTGGATCAATGGGTGCTGTAAGTTACCGATGGTTTCACGATGGCTGCTGTGAATGTGTAGGAAAGAATTGTTTGAATTATGGCATCAACGAGAGCAGGCAAGTTTGTTTTTCAATTTTGCACAAATTAAGTGCATGATTTTTAGCTTTTGCTGAGATTATGCCAATAATTTAGATGCATGGATTGTCCACTAAACAAGGAAAGTACCTTCAAACCTTCTGAAGCCAATGCAGGAGAAAATCTGGTAGACGGTGATTGCGACACTGAAAGCCCAAAACTAAGTGCCACAGCCACCTCTGAAGAATACTCAGAAATCAAACATCTGTGACCTGGATCAGGAATTTAATGTCTTTATCCTTTTGAAAAGGATTCCTAACATTCACAATAGGTGGGCTAGTAATACTCGCATTATTATAAATCTCTTTAAACTTTTTTTCTTTCTGTGTTAAAAGAAGTTGGTAAAAATAGTATTTTAAATATATATTTTCCATAATTTTTCTATGTGGATTATTGTCTTTGCCACCAAATTAGGTTTATCCAGTCATTAGGAGATCATCTTCAGGCCTTTCTCAAGCACTTAAAATTACTGCAAAATTCCAGGTAACAGCAACACATCTTCCTGCTACTTCATTTTAGAAGCACCATGTATTTCAAAAGTGGATAAGAAAATAAGATCAAACAAACCATTATCAGTGATTCCAATATTTGGTCAAACTTTGTTTTCTGGCATAAAATCCGGCAACATACATTTCAAACCATAAAGGGACAAGCAAAAGTGACTCGTGTTGAAATAGAAAACAACTGTTTATTGGCACAGTTTTAAATCTTTCAAGATCCCAATTAAGAATCTCTAAATTAAGTACAAATAAAAATTACATAAAGAATTTATTTAAACAAAAACAAAAACTGATGCAAGGGGTTCTAACCCACCTGGGGTGACCCTGAAAACGATTTCAAATAGACAACAGTGAAATAAGAATGCCCAATTAATTATCAAAGAACCGCTAAGGCTCAATTTGATATGGGTAGGTTCCCCTGGGCGTTGCATAATCATTGGCCGAAGGCGTCCAAATAGTTGGCCCAGGAGGTCCATCGATTGCAAACGAAAGAAAACCAGCAGGGAGTTGGCTGTTGCTGTGCTTCGTACAGTCCCAATTTGAGTGTCCAACGATAGAGTCGTCCTGATTAACAATAAGTAATAATGTTATTCATCCAATTTACAAGCTAAATTTTAAAAACTTCCAAGAGTGTCCTTACTGGAGCAAATGAGACGTTTCTGTTGTTTTTGTCTTCCACTGGTGGTGTCAATACAACTGGGATATTGTTCTTTTCATTGCCTTGTCTAAATTAAGGGATAATGAACAGTGAGTTCGCTTTTTTATATTTGATTTTACCATCTTACTTTTAATTCAGTTCTTCATTTATTTTCAAGAATGCAAATTTAGCATGCACATTTTGTGCATTGTGTCTTTGTGTAGTGACAGTGCAAAAATTAGGCTTTATTCTAGCAGTTGCTGAATATTTTTGGATAATGTGAGCTTACCAAGTCCTCAAAACTGTTAATATGATTTGAGGCTGGGAAAGGGATTGGAAAAGTGGCAAGTACGTGTATCTCATTGACAAGAAAGAAGGTCGAAAGATTGGCTTTCCAAATATTTGCTCACATGAATAATGCATGATCTTATCCTTTGATTTTGTTGCTCCAAACGATAAACTAAAAATAACTATCTAGCATAATCAAAACGTGTTTATAACAAGGACATCAGCTGGAGCATTGCAACCATCATCAAGTTTGGGGTAATTCTATCAATTTAGAAGGCAATTCAAATGATGGTAATGCTCGAAATTTAATTTACAGATAAAATTAGTAGCTGGCAATGAAATTACCTCTTAACAGATGCTGCCAATTCGGATCGATTCAAAGATACCCCAATGGAGAATGCTCTCTCGGTCTCATCGACTGCATCGCCTTTACAACTGGAAGACACGTTTCCAGTAGAAACCTTAGAGGTAGCTGCCGCCTTGGGGGGTTGTGGTGAGAGCGAAAGAAGCCTCAGGCTGTTTGCAGAATTCAGCGTGTCCAAGTAAGTGGATGATCGATGCGAGCTCGACCACCCGTCCAGCTTTTTCTGTTCTTTACGCTTGTAAGTGGGTGAAGCTGCAACAGTGAGTAGACCACCGTCAGTGGATCCATGTCCCTGAAAGGAACTTGCAGATGAGGACCAGCCCCAACAGCCAGTTGTGTTTTGGGGGCGCTCTTGCAATGGAGCTGAAACTTGCGAGCGAGTAGATGGGGGAGACCAGTCAGGAGGGAGGACGGATGGCATTAGAAGGTTTAGCATGTTGGTGGATGAAGTTGGGGTCAAAGAGCCAGGATCACGTTGTTTTTTGTAGCCACAGGATAGTAAGTCGATAACATCATCCAGCTCTTCTTTGCTTATCAAACTGTCCTTTCGTTTGCAGTTTCCAGTTCCACGAATAGCTACAATTGGAATTGTTTTAATTTAGAAACACGCAAGCCTTAAGTTTCCCCCAAAAGCATTAACATAAGCCCAAGAATATTCAGACACTCATTTACATAGTCTTATTACCTCATTTTCAAGTTGTAATATTTTAAAACTATAACAGACATATCGACTCTGCTTACCTCTTCCAAATCCTGCAATATACTGAGAGCTTTTTGATCCAGTTCTTTGCTGTATTTCCTTAGTAAATCCCTCTTCCAGTGCTGCATCCCCTCCTGGGACAGACCATCTTCTTCCCAGAGCGCAGTTTAGTGGTGGCGGAGAAGATGTGTGCAAACTACCTCCATATGATGAACGGCGCCCAAGAAAATAGCTTGATGGCGGTGGTTCATCTGCCACATCATCGTAGTCGTCATCTTCATCGTGGTCACCACCATTCTCTTGGTGCACAAGGTGATGCTCATCAGAGCCATTATCAGCAAAGTTCTGTGGGGTCAGGTGGTCCAATGAAGACAAAGGTGAGTGTATGGGAAAACTTTCGCTTTTATGGTCATTCAACTCGTCCGTTGATAATGGGGAAAAACTGTTAATTTGGCTGCCGATTAATTCAGTAAATGTCTGATAATTAATCAGTGAGAATTGACACTGAAGTTGCATAATTGCTATCAAACAGGAGCTCAATAGCTAGAAAAAGAGAGAATGGAAGTCATTATGAGAAGCGATTTAAATTCATAGCTAGCCAATGTCCTAAGCAGAAAAATATGTGTTGTAGTAAAAAAATAAGTTTAAAACGTGAAAAATCTTGACAGTCTGAGGATTTATTTTGAGATTGGCATGATGTACTAAAAGGAAATTTTCAAAAAGAGTTCATGGATATTTAAGTAGGTCAGCAGCTGAGTGCCTTCGTTTTGAGTAATGAAGGGACAATGCATTTGTTATAAAAACAAATGTTCTTATTATGAATACCAACCATGAACTGAACTGTGGGTATCTAAATTATTTTGAAATTTATGCCCTGGCATAATTTAGTACAAAAATAGGCAGGCACATTTCTTATGTTTTGTAATGTTTGCAAATGGCCAGAAATTCAATAAAAAAGTTTACTGTTCCATTTCTCTAAAGTGAAAATAAAATTACCTTGGAAAGATCCGACGGTTTTAAGGCTTTGGCGTGATCTTCTCCTGCCTTCTGTTTAATGAGCCAGTTTTTGAGAGACTGTATCGTTTGCGTCCGCACCGTCCACACCAGTTGCTGAATCAGTTTGTTGACTTCTTCCCAAACGGCCCACATTTTTTGAGCAGTTTCTTTCTCCTCAGCAGGCAGGAATGATCCAATGACAGAAGGGCTCACGAACGTTCTCATTAGCTGCGCCCCAGCTCCGCAT
Source organism: Kryphioiulus occultus (assembly GCA_034687865.1). NCBI lineage: Eukaryota > Metazoa > Arthropoda > Diplopoda > Julida > Julidae > Kryphioiulus > Kryphioiulus occultus. The sequence goes on along the minus strand of JAQGAF010005692.1, from coordinate 1,580 downwards.
AAGCCGGTCAATGCCTGATAAATTACACGTAAAACAAAGCGATGAGCTCAGCTGACCACAGCTAAACGCCGATCAGGTGGCATCATTGCAATCGTGAATTACTAACTTGTAAATAATCAGTGCAGTAGGTAATTAAACTGGTCACTGCACCCACAATTTGCTGATGACCCAAATCCCACTCGTGTAAATCCGAAGGCATTCCTGGCATTGGCGATGACATCGTTGGGTGTTCGGAATTAAAATAGTCTTTTATGCCTTGCAGATCACTGGGTAGAAAGAGCGAAGCCTGCTTGATGGGTGTGAATGCCAACCACTTGCTCAACAAGTGCTAACCTCAGTCGAAAATACAAACGCAGGCTTAATCCCAATCAGGAGAGGTAAGGTGGTTTCATCCAGATTTTTCTGACAACTTTGTGCAAAGATAGAGCTATCGCATTGATTCCCAAACAAATAGTGCATGTTGAGATCTGGAAAAACGTAAAAACCCCAATGGGATTTTGAGCTGCTTATGTATGCCGACGCGCACGAACAATAATACTTTCCCACCAGCCATTAATTAATAGAAAACTATAAATCAACGCGTTATTCGATAAGACAGCATAGCGACGGTCATCGCATTGATTGAACCAAGTCCAAGTTTGCCACAAAAAAAGCGTACTGACTCAAAATGGCAAAAGATAAATAGACTGGGTGACCTTAAACGCTCCAAAAAGACACAAGTATAGCGAAAAACATATTTTTCACAAATTTTAGTCACGATCTAGAGAAAAGTAGGGCAAATTGTCACGTGTTCATTCATTCAAACATGACCACTCCTTATTCATAGACAAGGAATCAGATTTCACACGCCCCAACAGATTTTCATTTTACGAACATTAGCAATTCGAGTTTCCCACAAATTATCTGATTGATAACTTTCAAATTTAATAGGTAGGCCTATCTAACTAGCCTACATGTAGTTTATTTTGAGCCTGTCCTCTCACAGATTTACTCGCGTTATCAATGTGAATTATTTTAGATAAAACCAGGTTCTGGGTTTAACTTTTGGTGTCGATAAGGGGCGTGACGACAACTGAAAATGCTAAGACAGTGTCCATATCAACATAAAAACAAGACTGGTTAAACGACAAACAACAGCTTGGGGGCATGCACCGCCTCAGGCGTGAGTGATGTCCAACGGAGAGCATCAATTTCGACCTAATTATTTCGCAATCTTGGCACTGTACACTGTACTAGATGCTCGAATAAAACAGCTCTCTCTGAGATTCTAGTACATTCTTGGAAAATTTAAATTGATCCGAAAAATGACCTATGATCTAGAAAAAACCGTCTTACCGTATAGAGGGAGTGATATTGCACAAGACCGAAAAAATGTTTCCTCACGCCCTCCAACGACGTCTTCAAATGTAAATCGTGCTGACACACGGCGTTTTTAATTGCACGCTTTGGTAAATGAAACGTTAATATTTATCTGAAGGTTATAGACTAGAATTAATTGACTTGTTCAATCTTGTGACTAGGTCAACGTTCACTATGCGGAAAGCACTGAAATTCGCAACGCGAGCGCCACCTAGGCACCA
>JAQGAF010005691.1:0-11593 GCA_034687865.1 Kryphioiulus occultus | reverse complement strand
ATAGAAACTTTTTATTCCGTACAGGACAAGCAAGTGGACACTGCAATGGAAGAGAGACCCTGGCCAACTGCCGAACATCGGAATGGAGGAGGTATTTATACCCTTTTTACCCCTTGACGTCAGGTGACCTAGAAAAGGTCCCTGACCAGGAGGTGTCTCCCTCTATGGGCGACACCGACTCGCTCGTTGCCTTACACCCCCCCAAATGGTAGGCTTATAGGCTGAGAATTTAGCATGATCAAAGGTAAAGAGTGGCAAGGTAGATTAACGGCACACGAACGCAGTTGTAACGTGGTGTGAATAGCGTATGAAAAACGTACAAGTATATGGTAGGTATAGAAAAACGGTTGAGAACAAGTAAGCAACAATCGCAATCGGTAAATGGATAGCATAACGGAGTAAAGGTATCGCTGTTTGGCGGAACAAAAAGTAACAATATCAAAATATGCAGATTGGGCGAATTCCAACTGGAATGCGAATTAGTCCAAGGCGTGGGGCTGTGTCGATCTGTGGACCATGTTGGTCTGGACAAGTTGCTCCAGCGGGGACAACGGTGTGTAGGGTGGTGGTATGCCGGCCGACGTGTACCTGCGTGACGGAGGTACTTGATACGCCCCGTCCCAATGGCCGAAGCAGTAGTAACATTTATGCCGCTGCACCAGGCAATAATGACATGCTTCTTTGCCGCGGCCTGGTCGGGGGTGTACACGAAGCAGCTGCCAGGCTGCATAATCTGGGTCGGTAGGTGTGGGTCGTAGGAACTGGGGGTTGCGGTCCAGGTCGGCGTGTTTGGAGACAAATAGCTGGTATTTAAGGTACCGATCCTGGTGTGTGGTGATGGTGGGTGGTGGAGTAACTAGGTATTGATGAAGTACGAAGGGTCGGTCTGGGTCTGACGTGGCGACGGTCCAAAACCGACCAGTGCAATTGTACGCCAGTCTGCGCGATGGTTGTGCACCCGTCTTTTGATGGGATGCACGTGCTGGAGGGGGTGGCAAGGTTTGGGTGGCAGCCCGTTGTGGCACGTGGGTGGCGACGTCGTGTTGCGGTGGATGTGCTTGCTGCGGGGGAGTAGGCGGGGATGGCGCAACTGGACGGCGTGGACTGCCCTTCTCTGGAGTGGCCGGGTGAGGTGCACGTGGTCGTCGGGGACTGATTCTCTCCGGAACGGTGTGTTGAGGATCACGTGTCCGGCGGCGGGATGAGGCACTTGATCCCCGCCGTCGTGAGGACGTGGGTGGTCTACGTGCGGGAGCACGTGACCGGTTCTTGGTCGCTGGACGCCGGGTAGGGAGCATAGGAGACAGTACCAGGCGGGGGTACACAATCGGTGAGTGTCGGGGGCGTTTGGCAGGCGACGATTCACTGCCCGGGCTGCCCGTGCCCCTGGCTTGTGGCGGGGACGGATCGTGTAGGGTTCTGGGGCTGGTTGTTGTCCCCAGCGTGGGTTGATGTGGAGGTGTAGTTGGTGACGGCCAGCCACCTGAGCAGGAAATTTGCAGATCCTCCGAGGCTTGTGCGTCGGGGGTCGGCGTTAAATGGTGACGAGCGGCGGGGGCCGAGTGTTGGCACGTTGGTGTCAAAGGCTTCTCCGGAGATGGCATCGGCGTGGTCGATGCGGTCTGCAACGGGGAATGACGGCGGGGAGACGTATGCTGCCCCTGCAGCGGGGAGCGTTTGCGGGGAGTCCGCGATCGGACTCTTGGTGTCGTAGTAATGTCAATCGGGGCGTCCTGCACGGTAATACCATGATTCACGGGGGACGTTGCCCGGGATGACTCCTGGCTACCGTGGGACGGTGAGGTGGCGGTGAGCACGGGGCATGACGCCATATGGGTCGAAGCGCGTTGGAGTAGGTTCTCCAGTCGGCTGATGTCGACTAGCATGGCCGCGTGCTCAACCTGGACAGCCTGGAGCTGTAGTTCCGCCTCCTCGCGACGGTCGCGCTCAACGTCAAATTGGGCCATGATAAATTGCCGGTCCCGCAAACAAGTAGCGACTGTTTGCATGGCCGTCGATATGTCCACCGACCCTGGGTCGGGGACTGTCCCCTCTGCCATGGCGAGTACCATGCGGCATAGGGGCTGGATAATTTCATGTAGTTTGCCGATTACCCCGACAACGGCTGCCATGCTGAAATCTGGGTGTGGTACTTGAAGTGGTGGCATACCTGGCGGATGAATTGCCTCCAGGACAGGGGCGCACCGTCGGACGGCATCGTCGGGGGCATCCGGCGAGGCTTCGACAATGTCCCCTTGTTGTTGGCGCTGTTGGCGTAATTGAGTGGCCATGTGCGCCAACCGTTCTGGCGTGAGTGGTAAATACGTCGGTTGACGGGCCGTGGCCGTGGCTGCGCGGAACGCAGTAAGCCATGATGGTGCGGGCTCAGTTCTCATGAAGTGTTGGGCCATTGGCACGGAGAATTGAACGGATGACGATGGATATATTAGCAGCACGTGTGCGTGGTTGGAGCTGTGATGGTGGAAGAGACCGGATGCATGAGATGGCAGCGGGGCGTGGCCAGCATTCGAGAGTGCAGCGCCACGGAAGCGCATTAGCGGGTGTGGTGGCTGAAGCGTCGCAGCACACGTAGGCGAGGGCGTGGCGGTTCGATCGGCGCGCGATTTTGAATGCAGCCTTTGCGGATGGATGCGGACAAAGTTGATACTAAGGCTCTGGTGGGGCCAGTTGTCGAATCCGACGTATTCGCATAGTAAGTCGTGGTCGGACTCGATCTCTCCATTATTGTAGAAGGATGGGGAGAGTATTTGCTCATAAGACCGACCCAGGGACTTTGGCCAACCTTTGTCGCGGAGAACCTGGGCGGCCCTGGCGAGTTTGTAAAAGAGCGTGCGCTCAGCATTATTGCGGGAAGGGTACGAGTGATTTAAGCCGCGCAATTCGACAAAATGCGCGGCGGTCACATAGCTGTGCAAGTATTGACGGATCTGTGGATCTGCGATGTTTTGTTGGTCCACAAATTCGCCAACCATTGCCCAGAAGGCGCGTACCACTGGTGCAGAGAATTCACCATGTAACGCGCGAAATGTCTCGGCCAAGTTTACCATCACAATCGCCTGGAAACGAATGGGCGGTTTGATGGGCCGTCCCAACCGGGATACGACGGTTGTTGGTGGGACCGGTGGGGTGTCGGTTACGGTTTCGGTTTGTGGAACCGGGGTATTAGTGTTGTCGGCCGATGATGCGGAGCTGATCCGTGCTTTGGCCTTTTTGGTTGAGCGGAGCACTGGACGTAAGGGTGGGGCAAGAGGATCGTCCGGGGTGTGTACCTGGGTTAGATCCGAGGCATGGTAATTACCCAGTGACAGACCCCTAGTGGGATCCCACACTTCGTATATGGTTGGGGAGACCTTGCGATGGATCGTGTATGCGCCATCACGGCGTGGGGCCAGTTTCGCGGAAAAGCCCATGACCGCATTGCTATGCGGGTGGGTGGCGATGAGAACCTGGTCCCCGACGGCAAAGTCCGGCAGGACGCTGCGCTTGTTGAGTACGAAGCGACGATTGTCTTGCGCCGACTCGATGCGCGCTTGGATGTCGAGCAGGTACGAGGATACATCTGCCAGGAAGGCACTAAACGAATTGCCCATGAATATAGGGTCCGCGCACGCGGCGTGAAATGCCACCATGTTGTCGTGCGGGGAGCGGGGGAGTCGTGCAAACGTGATGAGGAACGGGGAAGTTCCGGACGTTTTGCTGACGGCTGTGTTCATGGCCCACCGTATCACGGGAATGTGGGTGTCCCACGTGTCGTGATGTAGGCCGACTTCGATGGATAACTTAACCTTCATATCGCGGTGTTTTCGTTCGACCGGATTGGCCTGGGGGTGGTAGTGTGCGATGTGATGGAGCTCAAACCCCATGGCCACTGACGTCTGTTTTAAAATGACAGATAGAAATTGTGGGCCATTGTCGGCCGTCACCACCTTTGGGGTTCCATAACGAAGGCATACTTCGTTAACGAATACCCTGGCGATGGTGTCGGCCTTTGAATCGGGGACGGGGAAGAGCTCGACGAATCCGGAGGTGGTGTCACACACCGATAGGATGAAATGATTACCCCTGGGAGTGACGGGCAGCGGGCCCACCATGTCTACGCTAAGTACCTCGAACCGTGGAGGAACGGGGGGTGAAGACATCGGGGTGGTGTCAGGGGTGCAATCGATTTTATATTTCTGGCAGGTGGCACAGTCCTGGACAAAATCCTGGACTTGGCGACGCATGCCGTTCCAGAAATATTTTGCGGTTATCCGGTGGATGGTGGCGGTGACACCCGGGTGGCCGGCCTCTGAAGTGGTATGGTTCCACTGTATGACCCGTTGTTGTAGGGATTCGGGGACGACCAATCGGGGTTCGTCACAGTCCACCATACGGAGTGTCCGATACAGGACACCCTGTACTAGGAGATAACCACGGCCGAGATGAGTGCGAAGCTCGATGTCATCGGGGCCATCATTATTCTCGAGTGCACTGATTATGAGGAGGAGATCTTTGTCGAGGAGTTGTAAATCCCTGAAGTCGGCTGACGACATTGGTTTCTCCTCGACAAGGAAAGCATGGATAAGTACCACCGGCTCTTTAACGCCAGTGGGTCGTGAGAGGAGGTCGGCAAGGGTGTTCAGCTTGCCAGGAATGTGCTCGATGTCGAACACGAATTGTTGGATGTCCATGATCCAACGAGCAAGGCGACCAGATGGTGTTTTGGTGGCGATTAGCCACCGAAGAGGGCTGTGGTCGGTGTGGACAACAAATTGTAACCCCTCGACATAGCCTCGAAACTTCTTTACAGCCCAGATGACTGCGAGAGCTTCTTTCTCCGTGGGAGAGTAATTAGTTTGGGCCTTGTTGAAGGATTTTGAAGCATACTCAATGACCCGCATGTCATCGCCATCGCCCTGCGCCAGAAAGGCACCCATGGCCTCGTGGCTCGCATCGGTGAAGATGTGAAAACCCTGCTGGAAATCGGGCTGGGCGAGAACGGGGGCACGGCATAATCTTGTCTTGAGTTCTTGGAAAGCTGTCAAACATGAGGTGTCGAATAGAAACGGTACATCCTTGCGGAGCAGGTTGTGGAGTGGCGCCGCGACCGTGGATAGGTCGGGAATAAATTTCCCGAACCATTTGCAGGATGCCAAGAAGGACTTAACCTGATGTACGTCGGCGGGCGGGCGTAACTCCATGATCGCCTGAACTTTGGCCGAGTCGGGGCTGATGCCCTCTGTAGAGAGGATGTGCCCCAGAAACGGCAGGCGGGACATGAAAAACTTGCATTTGGTACGTTTGAGGCCGAAATTGGTGGTTTGCAAGTGTTGAAAAATACGCCGCATGGCTTCCAGGTGGGCCTCGAACGAGTCGCTCACCACCAATAGGTCGTCTTGGTATACCCTGGCAATAATGCCGGGGATACCGGCTAAGAGTGCGTCGACGACGCGCTGGCAGTGGGCGGATGAGTTGCGCGCGCCCATAGGCATGCGGGTGTAACAGAAGGTGCCAGAGGGCGTGACCGTGGTGAAGTACTTCTGGCAGTCCTCATGAATGGGGATCTGCCAATAGCAGTTGGTGAGATCCATGGAGGACATGAAGGGTCTGCCCTTAACTTCAGCCAAAATCTGGTCAATCCGTGGAATGGGGTAGGTGTCAGGCACCGTAACCTTGTTGAGAGCGCGGAAGTCGGTGACCAGGCGCATTTCCCCAGTATTCCCTGGTTTTGGGACGAGTAACGAAGGGGCGGCCCACTCCGACGTGACCGGTTTGAGGTACCCTTTCGCCAACATGACGGCCACGATGGCCTGCATCTGCGCTCTCCGTTTTGGAGATTGCGAGTACAACTTTGTGGCTGCGGGTACTGCACCAGGGGTGATCGATATCCGCTGCGGCGGAACGAGGGCCGGACCCACTGGTTCATCAAAGATGTTCGAGTGAGTATGGAGAAACTGGTTGACGGTGTCGCGCTGTTCAGGGGACAGATGCATGGCCTCGTTATCTCGTAAACGTGCCGATGGAATGTCCACCGAGCAGACGATTGGCGAGGTAGTGTGTGGCGGGGGAACCGAGCGGGGAACGTCGGCGGCAGGTATGGACCAGGTCTGGGTACGAAAGTCCAAGACCACCCCGACGTCGGCCATGAAATCGGTCCCGAGCAACAGGACCCCGTTAACGTAGGCCGGGACAAGGTGCAATAATAGAGGTAAGGAATGCCCACCCAAGTCCACGGTGGTGTGAGCAATAAAGAGCTGATGGGGGGACGGAGTCTGGTCCGCTAGTTGTACCATTCGGGTAACGGGGGTCATGGGGACCCTGGCTTCCACGAGTCACTGGTACAATGCGTGGCCGGCGACAGAGGTATTGGAGCCAGAGTCAAAGATGGCCTCCACGGTGGTGTCCGCGATGGTGCATGGTGAGGTGACAAACACCCCCCCGCCCGCCACCAATTCCTGGTTCAGGTGAATAGGCGAGTTGGGAGAGTGAAACACACGGAAGGAATTGACTGTCAGCCCTTTGCCACAGCCGCTCGGACAGGAGTGAATGGATACGTTAGGGGTGTGGCAGATGGGACAACCCGTTGGTGTAGAAGGGTTGCTGGCAGGCTGGTCCCGGGGACCACTGTCTTTGGGGTTGGCGTACTCCGCAGATTGGCGGGGACGGAAGTTGCGACCCCCGGTACGGCGATATTGTGTGGAGGGATCCGACGGAGCGCGGGGTTTGGGTGCATCCCGACCCGCAGTGCGGGTGGATACAGGAATCCATGCCGCGGCATCGGTGAGGATTTCCTCCTGGGCCAGGGCTGCGGTCCATAACTCTTGGACCGTGGCGACCCGACGCTTGGATATAAAGCGTTTGAGGTGCAGGTGGAGGGCCTGATACATCAGGTCAACCTGGAGTTCCTCCGAGAGGGGCTGTTGCAGGGCACTAAACTGGTCCTGCATGTACCCAAGGAATTCCGTAGTGGACTGGCCCTCCCGCTGCTGGATGCGCTGAAGCCGCTGGCGAATGATCGCATCAGCCTCAGCACGAGCGTATCGTTGGCGGAGGGCCTCAATAGCCCCCGCCAAGGTGTGGATGCGATGGCGAATGCCCGACCACCATGATAGGGGCTCGCCATCCATAACCCAGTTGAGTGCAAGGTAGGCCATGTCATCATGCAGGTTATGAGCCTGGCAGACGATCTGAAACTGGCTGAGCCAGCCCGGAAAGTCCTCCCGCTTGCCGTCAAAGTGTTTGACTGACTTAAACAGTTTGTCGAACAGTAAGACGTTAGAGGCGGGAGAGGCGGTAGTGTGAGTGGACTGGAATGCCGAGATCGGGTCCGCGGTAACGCGTTGACCTAGGGTGGCAGGAGTACACCGGGAAACGGTGGAAGGTAGTGGAATGGTGTGATTGTGGGAGTAAGCCTGAGGCTCCCGATGTCCCTGTGGCGGGGAACGTAACGGGGCACAGAGAGGATCTTCGTCGGATTCGGTCAATTCAACAATGCGGGCCGATGGAGATATGACATCGACCACCGATCGAAGCGAGGGGCCGAGGCCGCGAGAACGTGGCGATGGAGCCCGCAGGAACGGAGAAGGCTGATCGTGGATGTCCGATGAGAATGGGAGGCGCGATCGCGCCGGTACCTCCCCGCTGTGACGGCGGGGGGAGCCCATCGGGGAGGACCCCGGAGGCGCCCCAGCCGGCGTGGTGGTGCGGGTCAAGGTTGCTACCGAGGCCTCCGCCAAGGTGAGGCGACGTTGTAAGTCGGTAATGGTCGACTGGTAGGAGGCGGAGTGGGATCGCTCCGCTGCGATAACCGAAGACAAGTTGTGCACGGTCGACTCCCATTGAGAGGCCGAACGGCGGGCGCTGGACTCAGCGTCAGCAGCATGCGACTGTAAGGAGGTGATGGCCGCGGACACCGTATTGATGAACTCCAGGAGCTCGGGGTGCTGAGCACCGAGAGTCGCAATAGGTTCGGGGAGGATAAGTTCTCCACTCAAGGAAACCAGTACCTCCGGGAATTGAGGTGCAACGGGGGTGTCCGCGGAGAGTGCAGCGGGAGGCGATGAAAAAGTGAGATCTCCCACGGCACTAGTAGAGGAGCGCGGCGAGTCCCCGACGGGGAGCGAGGCGCGGGTAGGAAGAAGTTGGGCGCCAGTGTGAGGAGGGTTTCCCGACAACTGCGACATCATTGTAACCTTAGAAGAAGGTACTTCTATCTAAAGATCAGAGATGTCGAATCGGGGGGCCGTCAACCGTTCCACGGGTGTCGGACAAGGCGCGCTAGACGTTGAGATCGTAGATGGCGGGGAGCAGAAATGTTCCCCGACAAGCGCGCGCAAAGTTGATAGCAATAGACACGACAGTGAATATTAATAGAAACTTTTTATTCCGTACAGGACAAGCAAGTGGACACTGCAATGGAAGAGAGACCCTGGCCAACTGCCGAACACTGGTTGCTCGTTGCCTTACAAATTCACGGTATTTATGCTTTTAGGGCAAACGTATCTCATGTCGGTGCATTGTGGGGTTTTGTAGAATGTACAGGGTGCCTACATCGCAAAAATAGCAGTGCCAGATGACAGCTCCTATTGCAACATTTCTGAAAATGTTGGGTGGCAACACTGCCTGACGACTTGCCATCATATGGTCCAACCGACCTGTAAAGAGGTTTCAACCGCATTGAGACCATCTCCACTGCGACATCCTATCTAGATTCAGCATCTGATCTAGATTGGATGTGGCAGTGGCGCTAGCTAACCCGCAGAATCAATTTGAACCAAACCAATGATGAGGACATGAAAATTGATAACGAAAAATTGGGGCAAAATCAGTGAAGAAAGATCGACCATCGTGACACGGTGGGTGATCTTGGCATTTTAAAGTTTTGTTCAATCGTTATTCATTATGTCACGGGATTTATGATGCTGTTTGCAGCGAAATTTCGCTAATCGGAAGATAATCAGAAGAATTGTATGTAGTTGAAAGGTATTTATTTCCAATTCACGTGCAACGAGACCAAATTACGAAAATATAAATAGAACAATGCCGATTGAATCTGTCATTTAGACAGTTAAAGATGCCTTTTGGACAAATCTGTCCAGAGTAATGTATTCGATGAGAGACTTCGGCAGCTCTAATTGGAGCAGATGCTCGAGGATGCTCTGCTTGTGTACCGTGACCAAGTGAATTCGGACGGCTTGAGCACTGAGGCACTTCAGCGTCAGCGGTGAGCTCATCTGTTCATTTAACCATTTATCAAACGCGTCTTCCCTTGACGAGGGTGACATCGTCCAAAGTCCATACGTTGCACCACACTCGATTAGAAGTCTGGCAGCGGCATTGGCAGATATTTGCAACGCCAGAATCAGAAGACTGAATCCCATTTCGTCACAAGTATCTGTTGGTGCACCATGTCGCAGCAAAGTCACGACCATGGGCTCCATGTATCTGCTGCCGAGACACATGATGGCAGTGTAGAGAGGACAGTCGTGATAGTGCCACTGCGGTTTGATGGTCGCTCCATTGGTCAGCAGCAGATTAACCAATTCCGGCACACTTGAATAGACAGCCGCGCATAAAGGTGTCCGACGCTTAAAATTTCTTTTGTTGACATCTGCTCCAGCCTTCACCAGGATCGTGGCCACTTCCACGTTTTCTGCTTTGCAGGCAAGGTGGAGCGGAAGCTCAACTAATTTTAAAGGGTCATTGCCCATCCAATTCACACTGGCACCGTGGCTGATGAGAAGACTGACAAAGTCGCTGCGACCTAAGAATATGGCTCGCAAAAGTGGAGTGGTGCAGTCGACCACCGTATCCAGGATGTTATCATCGCCTTTCACCTGTTTTAACAGTTCCACAACTGTCTCCCTCTTGTCCGTTTCAATGGCCTGTATGAGGGCTTTGCAGAAGCGTGAACGAGTACTGGTTTCTAATTGTAACCTTTTGGTATAAAAAATCCAATTTGCCATTAGCGGATGAATAAGGAAAGTGAAAATTAAAACCAGCAAAATATGTCAATTCACGATTGAATTTCAGGGGAATTTACCATTTCCTAGATAAAATGAATTTTTTTTTTTGAGTGAGCCTGCTACCTAGCAATAATTGCCCAGTATTATGTCATCATTTTACTTGACCAAATTACAAGGGATCATTTTAAAAAATAAAAATCTAGCATCATTTTCCATCCAGTTTTACATCAAATTTCGCCTATTACGTTTCTTGGGTGACGAAAATCCATCATTTTTGATAAAATTTAAAGGGTTCATACTGTCAGGGAAAGTCAGGCGGCTTGAGGTGGAAGTCAGAAAAAACATTCAAGAAATTTTGAATTTAATTTTTTTGACTTTAAGGAATAAAAAAAAAGAGGGTCCAAAAAGTTGCGTTGCAATTATATATGCGATGCAATATAGCTTATTGTAGTGTTGCAAACAAAGTTAATTTTACTTGCATGTGACATTTTGTATTTGATAAGTCAGGGAAATTAATCAGATTTGGTCAGGGAAAGTCTAAAAATTGAGTGGCAAATTTTGGTGTGAACCCTGATTTAATAAAAAAAAAATGGGCGTACTGATCCAGAAAACCGCATTTTTTTGATTCCCCAAGTTTTCAAAAACCTGACTGATATCATTTTTGTAAAAAAAAATACATAATTGCAGGAAAAGCATAACTTCTGGCAGCTTCGTACTGTGTCTACTGGACTTGGTATTGCAAATTTCATGATTTTTAATGACTTTTCCACGCTATCTGACCATAAACTTTAACCCAAATGTAATTTTCATGACTCCCATGACTGGTAGACACCCTGTTGGAGGTATTTTGTTGAACATTTTTATAAATTCTACAGATATGTCAAAACCATACCTGAAATCATTCACCAGACGTTTTAACTCAGATGTCATAAATGCCTTTTCTGCCATGTCTGCAGCTGGAAACCTGTAATGATTCTACATTGTAATGCAGGGTGTCCAAGAATACCAGCTTGTAATTCGAAAGCTATTGATTCCATTTTTTCAAACTAAAGCTCATTTGATAGAAAATCCATCCAAGATTTCCTTTGTCACACCTTTGTGCTTCTCGTATTACGAGCCTGTAATGATAACCTACACCACTCACCAAAGATGGCCTAAGCTGATGGAAAAGATGTGTAATCAGTTGAAGCGTTGTGGCCGTATCTTCCGTTCACTCTGAAAATAAACACGTTTTTATTGATTAGCTCACCGTTATTCCCTCTTTTTACATTACAGTCAAATCCGGGGACCCATTTCTTGTCATGTACAGTATATGCCAATCCTACTCAATCAGGGTTACTGTAATTCCGATACTGCCAGTAAATTATCCGAAAATTCGGTTAAGCGTCAATAATGCAGATAGAATATCAATCCATCAGAACTGCGCACATTTCACGAAACTGACAGTAATAATGTCAGTGCAGGCTCCCCAATAGCGATTCTCCATATGTCGCATATGTACAGACATACCCGTTTACATGCAAGTCGCTTCGCTCGTACATCGGTTTCACAAGTAATACTGTCAGTCACTTTAGAATCAGTAGAAATGACAGTATGCGTCAATATTTTCGCGACCCTACATGGTCAAT
>JAQGAF010005690.1:0-11595 GCA_034687865.1 Kryphioiulus occultus | reverse complement strand
TATTTTTTAACTGATAAGTCAGGGAAATTGATCAGATTTGGTCAGGGAAAGTCAGGGAAATTGAGTTGCAAATTTTGGCATGAACTCTGAGGCGTCTGCTATTGGACGCCATAGAAGCAAACTTGGCGCTAATAATAAAGTATTTAGAAATATAAGGCATAAATCAGGTAGTTGACAGATCTGAATGTTCAGGGATGTGGCCAATGTGAAAAATGTATACCCATTGTGGGAAATATGTGAAAAATTGGTTAAAAATGAGCATTTACGTGAAAAATTCATTGGAAATTAATTTCACGAGAAATCCAATTTTGTTATATAGTTGAACATCCTGAGACTTTAATACCGTCAGGGAAATTCATAATATCTGGATAATTTGTTGTGCCACAACTATGTTGACTGGTATAATTATCTCATGAAAAGCATTAAAAAAGCTGTACAGCTGTATTTGCGAACTACTTTTTCTAAAATTTCGCCTACGGCGTTTTCAGTATCATTTCTTATCATTAAATTTTCTTTATTAAATGCCTTATTTTTGATGAACAAATATCCGTTTCCTCCAAAAAGTGTCTGGAAAACCTGGAAAAGTCAGGGAAATTCAGAATGTTTGGATAATTTGTTGTAACACAACTATTTTGACTGGTAAATAGCGTTTTCAGTATCAGTTCTTATCACTCATTTTATTTATGAACGGTGTTTCCTCCAAAAAGTGTCCTGGAAACCTGGAAAAGGCAATGAAATTTAATTGAAGATTTGGATAAACAGCATGACAGAAACATAAAAATATAGTTAATTGTAGTTGTTGCAGATAAAGTGAATTTTAATTACTTGTGACTATTTTTTGTAAAATGTCAGGGAAATTATTCAGATTTGGTCAGGGAAATTGAGTTGCAAATTTTGGTATGAACCATGATATATTCACTTTTGATTATCCACAATGTTTTATAAATTATCAGTCTTACTAAATCTGCAAATTCTTTCTTGCTTTGGGTGATATCGATGTGCTCTGTATCCAGTTATTCTAAAAGATAAATATTTGCACATTTTCACAGACATTCCTACCTTTTCCAAGATTTTTCTTAAGTCACGAAACCTGTTTTGAACTGTTTTCTTTCTTATTATACAGGTCGTGTTTTGCAGCTGCTCTGGCACGGCATAGGCCGAAGCAGGTCACACATCTGATTTTATTGAGTGGCGGAGGGCCTTTTCCTCTATGTCCTCAACCGTCCAAATTGTGCCTTCCAGAATGGATGACTACCTGCCTTGAAACCTTTATGGCTTGCGGTTCCAGAAGGTAAAGCTCCATATTCGCTGCCAACAACGCAAAATTTTGAGTTTCGGTGATATTACATGCTTCTTTACCATTCTTCTTCCAGGAAAGTTGTTTACATGCCTTCTCGGAAGCAAACCAGACTCATCCAGAGCCTGGACATTCCGTCTTACGTGCTGAAGCACATGGCCAAAGGGCAGGTTTGGTTGGAAGGCGATGCCTCATTCCACAAGCAGATAACCATTCCGACATTGCTGATCTATGGCCTCAGAGATCAATACGTCACTCTGGTGGAAGAGTGTGAAATGGAAAAGGTGAGAAAACGGATGCCTCTCACATCTTTTATAAGACTGGACAGGGTTCAAAAAATCAGGGAGAGTCAGGGAAATGAAATATGGTCTTAGAAAGTCAGGGAAATGTGGACATTTTGCCCGAAAGATAAGGGAAAGTCAGGTGGGGTCAGGGAAAACTTTGAACAAAATTTTAATTTCTATTTTGTGACTGGAAATTTTTAATTTTCAATTCATTTTTGTGAAAAGCACCCTTTAAATTACACCTACAAGTCGTTATTTCCAGTAGTTTTTCAAAAATTTCGCCTACGGTGTTCTCTTTTAAAGAAAGGAGCTAAAATCCATCATGCTTAAATTGAAGGACAATTTCTTGGGTTGTCAAGGAAACAGTTTGTCAAGTGTTCCTATATTTTACTGCAAATTGCCGTGGCACTGTCTAAAATTCATCATTTAAGATTGATTTTTCTAAAAATTTCGCCTGCTTATATTAAATCTGGTATTTCTGGTCTAGTTTTTTTAAAACAAAAATGGGCCTACAGTATTCTCTTGAATATTAACATTTCTAAGAATGTCTTTAAAATTGCATTAGGACTACATTTTTTTTTACAAATTTCGCATATGGCGTTCTATTAAATGTTAATTTGCAGGCATTGCTCTCACGTTAATATTAACACCAATATAATTTTTTAGAATTTTTTGTGGTATAGTTTTTGTAAAAATTTTGCCTGCGGCATTCTCAATTCTAAAAATACACAGGGGTCGTGGCGAATGGAAATGCTTTTTTTTCAAAAATATTACATGAAAATTGTGAAACAAATCAGATATATGTGTGACATTTTTTTAATATATTAGATACATGCACTTGAATGGGCAAGTGTGGAAAACAAAGTTAATTTCACTTACATGTGTTATTTTTTAACTGATGAGTCTGGGAAATTGTTCAGATTTGGTAGGGAGAGTCAGGGAAATTGGGTTGCAAATTTTGCTATGAACCCTGTAATGTGGTCAGGGAAAGCCAGGGAACTGTTGACATTTTGTCCGTTAAGTCAGGGAAAACATTTATCATTTTTAAATTCAATTTTTTGACTTTATTGAATGTTTCCCAATAGACATAAGCAGAAAGTATCTTCTCTGAAGTGAAGCACCTTTGGTCCAATGCTTGTATTGTTTTATGCCTTACTTGGTTTGTCCATCTTTAACTGCACAAACCTACTGCTACACGTACATGCAGGTTATGTGTGCTGTATATCGATTTCAATATGACTACGTGAATGGTCTTAGACATAGTAATGAAATATCATACAAGGTCATACAGTGTATATGACACACTGCATATACAGAGGATCCGAAAAAGATGTGTTGCAGTTGGACAGAAAAATTCCAAAAAATATAGTTAATTGTAGTGTTGCAAATAAAGTAAATTTTACTTACATGTTACGTTTTTTTATTTGATAAGTCAGGGAATGTCAGGGAAATTGAGTTGCAAATTTTGGTATGAACCCAGCTGGAGCAATTTCTGATCCAATTTGTTATATTTCAGACAATCCCACGGGCATTTTTGGAGTTGATTCCGGAAGCGAGTCACATGATCATGTTGGATGCCCCTGATCAAGTGAATGACATGATATACAAATTCTTAAGACGCTGGGGCCGGTGAATCCGGAGTTTTGGAGGCAGTTATTTAATCTCAATACTCAAGAACTCAAGGAGAAAAAATTCTCAGTCATCCCACACCTGTACACATTTTACTTCATTGTTATTCGATGGACTTTGCTTAAGTTTTATCTCTTATTTTACTCACTTCGAACGGACGTCCGACTTAAACTGCAATAAGTCTAATTTCTGCACCTGGTTGTGCGAACAAGGAAGAATTTCCTCTTCCACTCATCACCTTATATGTTCATATTGTAAATTTTAGTCTTTTTGTACCTCACTTTTAGGGTATTTTATACAGTTTTACTAACATTTTAACACATAGCTCAGCACGACAAAATGTTTGGATTATGTATCAAAGATGAGACTGACATTATTTTTATACCATTAAACATGGCGACATTTACAGGCGTGTACGTGCATTTTTAAGTTATTTTTAAATACTATCGCGATATGTTTGGAAGATTAGCAGTGGGAAACGAACATTAATACTGTTTAGTCATTTATTAGTCAAGGAAGCGACAGGTAAGGAGTTACTTCACGATTTGTTGAAGTTATAAATCCATCATATTTTAAGTAACTTATCTAGAAAGTAGCAAGTATAGTACTTTGAAATACTTTTAATAAAATATAAATTTCCAGACGCAAAATTCAAAAGTCGAACTTATTAAAAGATGATACCAGGGTTCCCACCAAAATTCATAATTGCATAAAAGTTTGCAATAATAGCAACTAAAAATGCAATTTTGTTACAAATTTTTGCTGTTTCAACTTATAAAATTGATATAGGAGACAATGGCATGGAAGCCGGATCCCAAGACAAAATGGGCTTTGAAAGTGCCACTTTCGTGAAAAAAGACATTTATACAAATGACCGAAACTTTAGGCTCGAAGTGTCACTTTCCAAAGTGACGCTATCGACCAGTGAACAGGGCACCTTTATATAACATGCTTTCAAATCGAAAGTTCCGCTTTGGAAGGAAAGTGACACTTTTAGAAAAAGACGGTTTTATGCAACTGCCTCCTGGGAAATTTTGAAAATTTTCATTATTGATGTTAGGAGATTTCCTGACATGTGAAGCACCATATAGGATTTTATATGGATTTGCCCTTTGCTCAACATACTGTATGTTGTTCAATGAAAGAGAGCCACACTATGGCAGACCACTTCCTTTTATTTGGCTAAATTTATTTACGACAATGTCAAAAGTTGCCAAATTAAAATAAAATTTGGCTATACTGATTAAAAGCAGTAGGCCTATATTGTGGAAAATAGAATTTTTAACCTCTGAAGGTATGGGGATTTTATTATGAAAGCTGTGGGAATCTAATACATTCCTACACAATGTCAACACTTAAATGCCAAATGACGCATTTTTACACATTTTTATGAACAAAAAAGATAGCATAATTACTATAGCCTATGCTACCAGTAAAACTACTTGTACGACCCCCACCTAAATGCATTATGCTGTACATGGCACTAATAGGGCTCCGTAACTTTCGCCCTACGGACGCCATATTGGTTTTCGATGCAGATAAATTAACAATGCGTGTCCGCTTTTGAAATACGAAAATACGACACTTCTCCACTACCATGGTCAGTAGGGGGCGCAAGCTACATGTATGCCAGTTTTCCCATTCGAATATCGATCCCGAATTCTGTCTGCTGGTGTTGTGTATCAGCTCGTTGATGTGTTTTTGTAGGCCTTGGCAAAAAATACCTATTAATCAATGTACATTTATTTCGCCCAAAAAACCTGCCAAATGAACATAACCGTAGTCTTCGTCCGTTGAATTTGGTGAGTTGCGAATTAAGGCGTAATTTTCTTACGCCTACTTCGTATGTGTGTTAGCGCATGCTTAACATTCACGCAATTTTGACCAATAGCGATAAAAGTCGACAATGTTGGACCACGGCGATTATTGTCTACCTGAAGATCAACAAAATGACGATGAAGAAGAGCAAGCCAGTCCCAGCAATTCGGTTGAATTGCAGGCGGACGACAGCAGCATGGACATGGAAGAGGTCCGAGAGACACCAGGGATCCAGCAGCAGAATGAACACAAGGGCAGTAAAAGGTCAAGGAACTGTTTCCTCTGCAACAAGGTCTACGCCAGCCAGTGAGTATAGATAAGACACTACTAGAAAGCTGCTTACATGAGCACGCACTTAAAATCAATCAGAAATGTCCCTAATAACTTTGATCCATAAACGTTCCATTTTGGAGATGCAGGGGCCATAACCCCTACAATTAATACACATACCTAAGGCTTTATCCAAATGGTAAGGATGGTACAATGTGAAACCCCTATCAGTCGTACACACCATTAGGCTACGCAGAATTAGCATTGCATAATAGGGACCCTACACGGCTAGTAATTCTGTAAGACAGTTTGTGGTTTAGAGTCAGTAGTTTCCATGCAGAGTTAAAGAGCATTTTAAACAAGAAAGTCCTATATGGAAACGCGTTTTGCTTACCTAAAGTTGATTTTACAGATTTAGTTTGAGCAACTGCAAAGGGGTGGTTTGATCTAAGTAAAAATTTAAAAACCATTTTAACAAAGACGACTCTGTCAAGGGGACACTTGACAGGCTCAAATTGAGTACAACGTTCAGTTGACTCTAAAACCAGATTTCTACCATTTTTCGCACAGCATCTCTATTTACCCGCAATGAGGGGACGTCGACTTTGTTGTTGAATTCCTGATAGCACGTTTCGGATCATATGCCATTTTTTGCGCTAGGGTAATGAAGAAATGTTGAATCTGGTTTTTGCGAAACCAGATAGACTGCGCCCTATCGCCCTATATTCTATTTGAGTTGCAGCTTTTAACCACCAGGTTACAGATTGCAAGTACGGCCATTGAAACGCAATGATGCTTGACGTTAATAAAGTAGATTCTATCTAAATGCAATTTAAGTCTGCATGGAAACTAGGGATATGTATCAGTGTTTGCGCAACCCTACATGATCAGTATTATTCTGTCAGTAAACAGGTTCAACGTCACTTCGCCGCAACTAAGATCGCTGTAGAGCTATTCATAGCAGTACTTTCACCACGCTTAAAGTGGTGGCGGGCCTATTCATAGCTGGCTATTCATAAACGATGAGAATTCATAGTCGGCATAAGTCAACGAAAATAAGAGTAGGTTAAGAGTCGCCTAACCAAACCCAATGCAACCTAACCTAATCTACTCTTTATTTTCGGTAACTTGCTGCAACTGTGTATTTTCATCGATTATGAGATGTTGTCTATGAATGGGCATGCCACCACTTTGATTGCGCCTCTATGGCACTTTTGGTTGCGGCGAAGTTACGTGCATCCCAGTAAAAAGCTCAGTATCATCGCAGACTTCTTTTTGTTAGGTTCTAAAGTACCATGGATCAAAATGAAAAGCAAAAGTCTATTTGGAGATGTAAATGGCTTATTTAATGATAGCGATAATTTCAATACTAACTTGCAAAAGGTGTGATGACGATTGACAAAAATTGCTGGAAATGCGTTTCGTTACGAATTTCACACGAAGTGTAGCACATCCTTCGCCCATCGCTGCTGCCGCAATATTGACATAATGACGAACGTTCTAATACGGTCAGTAGTACTGTTAATATCTGGATACTGGCAGTAATTAACCAAAAATTCAGATAATCCTCGTTATCGAACATAAATACATCAGCCTGACAATCTTAAACGATAAATATTACTGTCCATATTTGTCTAAACTGACAGTAATAATGCCCGTGTAGGGTCTGCATTAGGTGACGCATCACTTTCTGTGAATTGAACATTAATTGGGTAAATATAGCCTGTGGCCACCAAGTGGGATTCTTTAGGTTTAATTAGAATGTATTTTGCGTTAAAAAGTGGCAAAATTGACCTTTCATCAATGAAAAAGGTCAAAGAACAGGGTGTTTACTGCTCGAGGAAAAGTCGTTTGGAAAAGTCAGGAACTTCATTTCAGGGTCATGGAATTTTTGATTGATTCACAAAATAAAAATTTGGGTTACACCGAAAGCTGTTCGCTGAAAGCTTAACTTAACCTTGCCTAACCGACACGTAACGAAACCTAACCTACACCTAACCTATACTTAGCATAACTGAAGTTATGCGAACAACTGTCTATGAACAAATGTTGGCGGACAGTTTGCGGGGAACAATTGTCGACGAACAACTTTCTGGACACCCCCTGTACAGGCCCTGATTGTTTGGTTTCATGAGGTAAGATGTTGCCTTGCAGAAAGACCACCACTAAAGGTGTTATCTTTTGAATAAAAGCCGCCCCATTGGCCTCGAGCCAAAGCATATGTCAATGCATGTGTCTTGTTGCCAGCTTCAAGACTCACAATATGACCACTGTTTCGTGTCTGGACATAACCTTAAATGCCGTCTAGTACTTATTTGGGTAGGTTGGGTTTAGGTGCAGATGCAAAACAACGACCTTATTGGAAGTCTTGAAGGTGGAAGTGCCGCTGACATTAAAAAAAGGCATTTCAGATATGATGTGCCCAGTGTAAAAAATGTGAAAATTTATAACCTTGTTTGAAAAATGCGAAAAATTATCTAAAAATAACAATTTCTGTGTGAAATTCATTTCCAATGAATTTTTCAAAATCCAGCTTAAAACAGTGGAATTCCCCTCCATCCAGGTTCTTAACTTCATAAAAAAAGTATTAAAATTTGATTATTTTTATCTGTTTTTTTTAAAATTACCTGCAGTGCTCTTGTGAAGATTAATGTTTCCATTTTTGGTCGAATTAAAAAAAAATTCGCCTGCCATGTTCTCTTAAACTTTGATATTAAATTTTGCAGAAAAGCAAGCTAAAATCCACTATTTGTGGTCTAGAATTAAAAAATTACCTATGGCGTTTTCAATATTGTAGGTAGGTAGCGACCTGTAGATTGAGATGCACTGTTATAGCTCTATAAATAGGTATTTTTTTAAAAACATTGGGTAAAAAATGTGAAAAAAAATCAAATTTCCATGTGAAAAAATGTGCCTGCATTTGCTAATAGCTAAGATTGGTTTTTCCTCACATTTCCATGTCAGATTCACCCTGAATCGCCACTTGACGTCGCAACACAAAATAGAGGTACCCCCGGCAGCCAGGGTGCTTCAATGTCCTGTTGACAAGTGCAACTGCCAGTTCAACTACATGGGAATTCTGAGAGACCACCTGAGGAAGGGACATGGCATCAACATTGTAGGAGGAACAATGCACAGGTTCATCTCTATGGAAGGTACGGCAAATGTCCAAGTGTTATCATATCTTTGCTAGGCATCTCATCAGTGGCGTAGCAATGGTTGTAAAGGCACGGATAGATTTGAAGTCTTTAACCCCCACCCTGTCCATATTTCAATACCCCCGGCATTGGCCTACTTTAGAATTTGAGAACTTCTAGCTCCAAAACGATATATCATAATAATAGTTTTAGCATAAGTTTTCACGTACAGTTAACATTTGTTTGTCAAAATTGCTAATTTAGAAACGCCAAAGGCATAATCTGTATGAACAAGATCAATTGAGTTGGTCAGTTTATTTCAAGCTGTTAATTTTTATCAAAAAGAATCGGCAGATTTTATAATTTTTTTTAAACTCCAATGTGAAGCTCTGAACTATGACGCTGCATGGTTTTTGCCAAAAAAGTAGATTTCACACAAAAATGGCTTGATCAAAATATTGAATTACTAATACTTGTAATTAAGGTACCAACGTAGACTTTTTTCCAATCTATGCCAAAAATAATGGAAATGAGTACACAATAGTTTGCTGAAATTTTATTAAGAAATAATAATAATGACAAAAGTGCGATTTACAAGAGTACGTACCACTAGAAAACTACTAGAAATAATGGATTCTACATGTACATGCGTTCTCATGAAAAAATTGTCCATTTATATTAAAAATAAAGGGCAAAACTGGCAGCAATTTTTTTTTATAAATTACTAAATCTCAAATAATGCAACAAAACCCTTCAGAAATATTACAGGGTTCCCACTTTCTGGAAAGTCAGGGAATTCGTCAAGATTCGTGAGAATGTCAGGGAGATTGAGATAGTTTACTATTTTTTAAAAGCACTTTTGTAAAAAACTAACATTCATCATTTCAGAATTTTTTTTCGCAAAAATATCACCTGTGGTGCGCGTAAATTCTTAACAAATTTATGATAGAATTTTTATTAAAAAAAAAGTTGTCACTGCATTCCCTTAATTATTATTTCTCAATATTTTGTTTCTAAAAATGTTGCCTTTCGCTATCTTAAATTATTACTTTTGCTAAACCACTTTTTGTATGGCAAGATATAGACTAAACCTATCATTTAAGACCTAGTTTTTTTGGGGTTTTTTCCGTAAAATTTCAAACTTCCGCAGATTTACAATACTGTATTGTTGAAATATGTTTATTTTTCCCAAAAATTGTCAGTTATGTTTACTTCACTATTAGTTTCGCTGCTCTAAATCTCCAAAACTTATCGCCTACGGCGCGTTAAACTTCGTTCCATTCAGGGCTTGACATTTATTGTGGGCTAATACTGTGTGCAATTTCGTGTAAAATGTCAGGGAAATTACTGAAAAGTTGTGAGGGAATGTCGGGGAATTGACTGCAAGTTGTCAGGAAAAGTCAGAGAAATCGATTTGAGAATTTGAGTTGGAACCCTATATTAATAATGCCGTAGGTGAAATTAAAACGGCTAGAAACCATCACTAAACAATCATTGAACAAATTTGTTTTTGGAGGCTGAACATTTAGAAAACCTGAAGCACAAATTATGAATGTCAACCAATAATTCTATACGCTACTGCGTATACTATTGAAATTAAGTTTGAGAAATAAGATGTCAGAGAATTTGAACTTGTTTTATTTCCTCAGCTTTCGTGACATGGAAGAAAGGTGAGGAGAAGTTAACCCACACGAAGTTTGTGCGACCTCACGGCAAGTACAGTCGCAACGACGGCGCCCAGGTTCACCAGTTCTACTGCCACCGAAGCGGTAGCTACAAATCCGAGAGCAAGGGCATCAGGAAGAATAAGTCCAAAGGTTCGTGCAAGATGGGCGCCGTGTGCCCGGCCACAATAACGGCTTTCGAACTGCCGAGTGGTGCCGTGGACGTGAAGTATTTCTCGACGCATGTCGGCCACTTTACCGACCTGGAAGAACTCTACTTCTCCGGTGAGGAAAGGGCCACCGTCAACGCCATGGTTTCCAGTGGAGCGCCTTTCAACGAGGTGCTGGACCACGTGAGGAATTCCTTGTGCGGCGAGATTGTGGGCTTGAGTAAGTTCGTCCAAAAAGACTTCGAGCTCATCGACAAGACGTTCGATCTGTGGCAACACGACAAACAGGAAAAGGCTGATGACGTCAGCGTTACTAGGCTCATCAAGGAACTGGCCAGTTTGGGAGAAGATAACCCTGTGGTGCACGAGGGACCCGTGGTGGTCGTCATGAACAAATTTCAGGCCGAAATGTTGATCAAGTTTGGCGAAGGTGGCATGGTATGCGTCGACGTGACCTCGGTTAATGACTTCGAGGAACCGGAGTTCCACCTGGTCAGCATCGTGATCGTGGACAACTTAGGCCAAGCGTTTCCCTGCGCATTCTGCCTGACGAAGCAGCTGACCAACGACAACATTTCCACGTTTTTCCAAGCCATCCATGGGAAATTGGGGAAAATCAGCCCCGACTATTTCATGAGCGACAACAGCGACGATTACTTCAAATGCTGGAGCGATATCATGGGCGAGCCCGCACAGCGCTTGTTTAGCTCGTGGCAGGTCGATCAGGTGAGTACGGTTGTGATTATAATGTAAATAAGTACGTTTCATAAAAAATATTACTAGTTTGGAATTCACTACACTACAGGGTACATAGACCTACCGTCAGGGAAATTCAGGTGTAAGTCAGGAAAATTCATAACGTCTGGAAATTTGTTGTAGATGTACAGTGGATAAAACAAGTTTTGCAATTGATGTTTTTTTTTACAAAAAAGTGTCTTAAAAACACTTAAAAGCAAATATCATTTAAATAGCAGTAAGTAAATAAAGTAGCCATGATAGTTTCGTTTGTTTAAATTGACGTGGTTGTCAATAGTTGCTAATGTAAAATTCATGTCAAAAAAGGATTGGCAATTTGAAAGTTATTTTACAATTGGCTAACAGCTAAGCAAACGTTTGTTTACAGTTAGTATTGGTATAAAAACCATTTGAGAGCACAGGATTCACATGCATCAAAATATGTGATGTCGTTAACGGGCAGTTCCCTTCCCACCCCTGCCATGTTAAAAATTGTATACATGACATCTCTGCAAATAATGAATAAATCGTCGTGATAACAATTTTGCTTGATAGTCTGGTTACTACTGGAGGCGACAATTCAACTTTAAT
>JAQGAF010005689.1:0-11595 GCA_034687865.1 Kryphioiulus occultus | reverse complement strand
AATGTTGTGAATGGTTATGAATCATGTAACTCCATCCTTTTGATAATAATAGTGAATTATGAAAAAAATACTGAAAAATCACATTTTTGGGCGTAGCGACTGATTGGGTGGGCCGATTTCAAAATCGTTTTCGCTACTTTCATTAAAGATTAATTAAAGAAAATTAAAGAAAATTTATAAGTTGGGGTTAATAGGGGTCAAGGGGTGGGTCACTGCAATTTGCGAATGTTTTACAAATGGTTCTCCCTGCGGTTGATAAACATCCCCCCAAACACGATTTTTCTAACTCATGTCGTTTTTTATTAATCAAGGTGGAAAGTTTTTAAAAAAAACACCCTATATGTAATATATGGTATAAGACAATATTTAAATTTGGAAAGGTTACCATTTTTTTAGTATTTCCAGACCAGACGTGACGTCGCTTTTCTTCGATTTTATACAGCACTTGCATGTGTTAAGCAAGCAGTCAATCATTACTTTAAGGGAGGGTGAGAACAATTAATGTTGAACATCATCCTCTTTTGGTCAAACGTTGAGATCGATTTCGAATAGATGCAACTTGGTGCAATTATTTCTTTCATTTACAAGCAATTAATTAGACATTGTCGATATAATTACTAAGCACAGCATTCGGACAAGTTGATATATTAACACACGCATAACACACCAATTGTTGACAACAATTGAAAAATCATAACACTATAGGCATGCAAATATTATTAGATGACGCTGCATGGTGTAACCCTGTAATATACATGTACATGTATCTGCATTCATTTTTATTGTGTTAATTTGTATACCACTGCATTTGAAATATGTGGAATATAAGGTATAAGACAATATTTAAATTTGAAAAGGACATGACGTCGCTTTTCTTCGATTTTATACAGCACTTGCATAATTTGTACATTTGTGTTTGCATTCTTTTGGTCCTAATCCAGTACTTGACAAGTGATTGTTTTTTATTTATTATATTTACAAAACATGGATTATTTTTCCTGTACTACATGTAGATCACGAATGCTGGTCCTCAGACCTTGCAGGGTTAAATTTAGATACTTGTTTTTTGTGATGGTTAAGCTGGAAACTAACAAATAATAAAAAAAAACCTACCCCTCTCCCTACTACATGACGTTCTGGACGCTGACTGTGGGGTAATAAATTGAATTGATTTAACAAATGGCCTAGGCCTACCTCACCATGCATTGGCGGCCATCTTGGATCCAAAAAAGTAGGAATTGAAAACCAGTGTTGCCAGATTTTTACACACACGTGGTTTTATTTTCCAAACTTTGATTTGCTGAATAAATACTAATTTGCAGTGTTGGACATGTACGCTATTTTTGTTGTTATGATTGAACTTCAAGGTGTAAATTCTGTTACGATTCGTTAATGTACGAATCAGCTGTTGCATGGCAGTCATCATAATTCCGAAAAGTATGACAAAAACCAGTGCTGGCGGTGTTATTCCTCAAATTTTATTTGCTGAACAAATACCCACTTGTGTGAACCTAAAACTAACGGTTTTATCCAAACAAATAAATCTAAGGGACGAGAAAGATAATTTTGCATCACAAATTCACAGGGTCAAGTCAAATCCCTTCCATGGAAAAAGCTGCAAATTTACACCCTAAATTTGAGAATGTGTCACCTCCTGCCATTCTCTGCAAGGATTATGCGAGGCCCCAGTTCAATTGTTTGAAGCCTTTGATGCGAAAAGGTCACCATGCAAAAACCCCTTTCGCCTCTGGCACCAAACCCAATTTTCATTCATATGCACATTCTTCGAATTACGCTATATTGGACAAGAATCCAACTGCAAAAAGCAGCAACACTGATACATTGCAAGTTTGCAGTCTCTATCCAAAAATGTGCACATTTTAGTTCCATTCAATACCGTTGACAATGCAGTTTTCGAAAGAAATGAGAGATTCCGTTTTAATAACCGTTGAATTGCGTATAAAATGTCGATAGAACATCAACTCTATGCAATTCAATTCAATTTTTTTCCATTTATTACCCCACGGTCAGCATCTGGGATGCCATGTGGTGGGGATTGCTTAAACCAATTACAAAATATAACCATTTACGACAACGCATACAGAAAATACAGTGATAAAGTAAGATCAGACATATAAATACATGAAAACAAGGGACGGCAACAACACGATGAATTATGGGGTGGTATGTACACTTGTACAACGACACGAAAATGGAATTTTTTCATTGTTCTGATTGAAATTCAAGGTGTAAATTCTGTTACGATTCTTTAATGTACGAGTGAGCTATTGCATGGCAGCCGTCATAATTCCGAAAAGTATAGGACAAAATCCAATGCTGCCAGATTTTTAAATGCTGGCGGTGTTATTCCCCAACTTTGATTGCTGAACAAGTACCAACTTGGGGGAACCTAAAACTAACGGTTTTATGCAAACAAATAAATTTAAGCTTATATACATGTTCGGTGTAAATCAAGGGTAAGTAAGGGAAATAAAGTAAGGAAAGAGAAAGATATTTTTGCTTCACAAATTCACAGATCCAAGTCGAATCCCGTCCATGGAAAAAAACTGAAAATTCACACCCTAAATTTGGGAAGAAATTTGGGAAATTTGGGAACGTGTCACGCCCCAGCCATGCTCTGCAAGTATTATACGAGGCCCCAACCAAATTGTTTGAAGCCAGCAATGCGAAACAGTCACCATGCAAAACCCCCTTTCGACTCTGGCACCAAATCCAATTTCGATTCATGTGTCCATGCTTAGAGTGACGCAATTCTGGACAAGAATCCAACTGCAAAAATCAGCAACATTGAGTTTGCAATATCTATCCAAAAAAGGTGCACATTTTAGCTCCATTCACGACTGTTTACAATGCAGTTTTCCAAACGAAATGGGGGACCCCGTTTTAATTACTGAAAATAATTGCACGTCTAAGGCCATGTAATGCCCGTATAATTTATCTCGCCAGTTTAGCTTATGCATGGTTTCCCATTTTGTGATATTGCTGCTTGCTAGAATCTATTGGAGGGTTGGGATCCCCAGGTCTTTCCTTTGAAACCCCAGGCAGCACCCCGATCAATTATGCAAGGTAGGCGTGGCCTTCGTTCTCATTGGACGTCTCCTTCAGCGCTTGCTTAGACATCTGTACAGAACCCTGCTTCTTTTGCACCAATGGTGAACGGCAACGCCCGCCTGGTATTGACCACTGATGTGCAATTGACACATAATGGACCCATATAACTGCTCTGGTAACTTTGGTCAGTTAGTTAGTTCACTTTGCCCCTCTCCGGTGACTGCGACAGATGCACTTGGTGCACTACTCTTCGCTATGTACTGAACAACGACCAGTATACAGTCCATGCCTGATTACGTAATCGACTGAGATTCATAGCCATATTTATTGGAACGTTCGTCAGTATTACATGAAAGTCGACGGAAGAAATCCGAGTACTGGATACTCGCCTGCCCGATCCGCCATCAGAGATTTCTGTAAGTACAATTTATTTTTGAATTGCATGTGCATGTACATTGTGGCGGCTAGAGTGGGTTAAGATCGAAATAAGGTTGAAATTTACTGTATGTCCATATACTGTAGAGAAAAATTTAAAATCCCACAATTTTATATTTGCTACTTTAATGGTCTTTATGACTTTCCCATTATCTGTCTTCATGATCTCTGATCTCTACATGATATCTGTCTACATGTATACCACTATTGAGGGAACCGGAATTACTGCAATGGAAACAAATAATTGAAATTTATTGGGAATCCCAACACTTGATCTTTGCGACTTTGTGAACTTTATGAATTTACCATTTTCTTTAATAATTTTGTTCCAATGTTGCTGGTACCGGAATTACTGCAATCGATGTAAAAGGCTGAAATTTATCAGTACGTCCATGCATGTTGAGAAAAATTGAGAATCCCAAAACTTGAATATTTGCAAATTTATGATCTTTATGAATTTCCCATTTTCTGTAACAATTACTAATTTTCTTCAACTGTTTATGAAACCGAAATTACTGCAATCAAAATAAAGGTTGAAATTTATCAGCATGAGAATCTCAAAAGTTGAATATTTGCGACTTTAATGATCTTTATGAATTTCCCATTTTCTTTTAATGTTGTTGGAATCGAAATTTACTGAATGCACTCGAAATAAAAGTTTGAAATTTATCAGTATGTCCATGTAAAGAAAAATTGAGAATCTAAAAACTTGAATATTTGTAACTTTAATTATCTTTATGAACTTCCCATTTTTAAAAATAATTTTCTTCGAATATCGATGGAACCGAAATTTACTGCATGTACTGCAGGCGTCCATGTTGTGAAAAAGTGAGAATCCCAAAACCTGAATCTTTGCTACTTTTAACGATTTTTATGAATTTCATATGTTTGTTTAGGCCTAATTATTTTTTTCCACTAATTCTGGAACCGGAACTAAACCTAAAATATATGGAGAACTTTTATGGGCCGGTGTTATTTCCATCCTTTACAGAATAATCATGCGAAATTCGCACAGAAAAATTAGAAAGATTCATTTTTTCGTTTTCTTGTAGTAAAAACGTTGATTTTACCCACGTGGGTGATTCTGGGTATCATGTGCACGTGCGTAAAAATTTGCATAGTTATGCAATTTTCTAGTTGAAACGTTGTATGGATGAATGAAACGAAACCTCCATACGTTTTCGATTTTTTGCGAATTAAAAGGAAATTTTAGAAATACATGCGTGGTCGCTTTGAAATCACGTGGCGCTGTTGTGATTGGCGCGCTTTCTTATAAATTCCTCAGTGATGTCAATGGTTAAGGGTCAAAGGGTAGCTTTTATTTTTATTGTAAATTTCGTCATCGGATGAAAGACCGGACTATTATATAAGAGCTTGTTAACATCGTCAAGTACTTGGCATAACGGCAGTTTGTTAGGGTAGCACGGCATCCTCACACTTCAAAAAAGATCCGACCCGTTGCGTTAAGGTATAGAATTAATTTTGATTGTTCCTCAGTTTGAATAGGCCTACGTTGATAATATATAGCGCAAAACGAGAAATGCTTCCATTTTTATGTTCCGAATTGATTGAAAAATTGCGCAATGCAGAATATTTTAGATGATCTGGAAATTTGTTTTATTTGACCGCTAAGGCTGACTATTTGCACGGATTAGCATGAAATTAGCAAAACGAAAAAATGAAAATCGTATGATGTGCTGAACTTGAAAATTTAATTTTATCATGGATGCTCTGACCCACGTGTTGCTTGGCCACGTGGCTGTTTAGGCCTTAAATATTTGAATGCAGATTCATTCAATCATGGTGTCACACGGTCACGTACATGTACAGTATGTCTTGGGGCCACCACATGTTGGCTCGTCATTGGTGTTTTACCTGTTAGCCAATTAGGTGTAGCTACCTGCAGATTAGCAAAGAAGGGCGGTTTGGGCCCTTTGCCATTGGTCACTTTCAATTGTTAAGCGAGATTGAAATAATCCTGTGTTGCTCAAATGCTTCACAGTGAATAGGCCAACACTAAAACTTTAATAAAAGTTTTTAGAAAACCGTTAACAAGTACATGTAGGCCTATTAATAACTGAAGGAATGGAATAAAAACCTGAGCGAAAATTAAAGGCTATACGTAAAGTACTGCAAGAATCATGCATGGGTAAATATGGGTCTCAGCTAGATCACCAACTGCACATTTGTTAAGCAATTTTCAGAAACTTTTTTGAGAAATTGTGAGAGATGTTGAGAAATTGTATAAGAATCATCTCATTTTTGAGAAAATACGGGGTGTCAATCCTAAAAAAATATCTGAAATTGAATAATTGGAATGTGCATCCGCAAGTGACTACCAAAATTGTTTTTTTGGATTTTGGCAGCCATCTGCACATGCGCACCCAATTAGTCAATTTCAATTACATTTAATTTTTTAGGATTGTCACCTCCTATTGTATCAGAAATCCTGAAGTAAGTTTTCAGTGCAAGATCAGTTTGAGAACCACTGCTGTGACCCCAATCGCTTCTTACCATCGTGGGTTTTCCACTTCCGTTTCGATAGTCTGACTGACCCATCCTCCTTTCATTCCAGACTGGCACGAGCCCGAACCCAACATGAGCGAAGACTTAATCCAGCGCACCCTAGCCTCAACCCTGGACCACAACAGGCTAAAGCAGGTCGAGTATGCACGGCAGGCGATGTCGAACCACCACATGTTCTCGAAGCAGTTGCCACACACGACCACCATCAGCATGAGTATCGGCATGGAAGCAGCAATGCCGAAAGTGCCGCTCGACCCCTACAACAGGACAGAATTCGGGGTGCTGGACAGGCGGACGTTCGGGTCATCGGGCAAGGCGGATGAGGACTCCAGGGACGGTCCTCTGATGCACGCGGGTCGGGGTCACGACCCTGTCTTGGGAGCTGCGAGCTCCGAGCAGGTAGAACCTCTGGACTTCTCAGCCGGCCGCAAGGGCACAGCTCCAGCCTCCATCCCCACCATGGCCAAGGTTAGGGACACGATCGAAATGCGCTCCAACGGGCACTATCTGATGGACCCGAAGAGGTTCTTGACGGAGGCCGACATCTACTGGCAGACCAACGGCCAACGTCACAAGACAACGCCCTCCAGGCCCATATACGAAGCACTGCCGAAGTACGGCGATGTGGGACCGATGCACGTTGCCCAACTCCCTGGCGGCTATGGTCGAACCATGAAATCGGCCAAGTTGTTACCCGAACCGTACCCCATATACGGGATTGGTGCCATGCCCATCCTCCAAGGTGACGTGGACAACATCTTCACACAAGCAAAGGATTCCCAGGAGTCCTACGAAGAATTTCGGCGCAACTATCGAAAAGCGTTGCATAACGGTCACATGCCCAAACGTGATTTTCCGCTCCAGCCAAACCTTCAGAATGGCGAAGCAAACGGGAAACCCAAACTCGAGCAACCCATGAACGGCGATGATGCGGCATCGCCAGCACCATCGTCTTCGAGGTCATCCACGCCCAATCACAGGAAGTTCCACTCCAGGAACCAAAGAGATGTCCAGTCTCCCGTCGGATCGACAATGTCCAACGAGGATAACACCAGGAACTCGTTCAACTCTCAGGGATCGCCGCACCCCACGCAGATGAACGGGGATGGAGAAGCAACGCGGATCAACACCCCGCAGCCGCAACGGCAGGACAAGGGATCCAAGAAGCGGGGACGGGCGCTGCCCGATGAGCTCAAGGATGATGCGTACTGGGAGCGACGCCGTAAGAACAATGAGGCAGCCAAGAGGTCCAGGGACGCCAGAAGGGCGAAAGAAGACGAGATAGCTATACGTGCGGCTTATCTCGAGCAGGAGAACATGAAACTGAGAATGGAGGTCGCTACCCTAAAGAATGAGACAACTAAGCTGAGGTGTATGCTCTACAACAGCTAACATGTTACTGCCTGCAATACATGGGGCCTGTGCTGTGAATGAAAACAATGTCCATCCGTCCTTCTGTGCCGTCTATATCCCGTCCTCACCCAGGATGATGAATCGCGAGTGCGTGGTAAACTCTTCAATCCTCGAAACCGAGAGCTAGAGCCGATGTCTCTGGCAGTCCTTTCTGGATTAATTTATGTTCTCGTTACTGCCATTGACAACAGCTCGCTCTTCCGGAGTCGACTCACTATCTTGCATCCTGCAGTCTCCACTTAGCATGTTTCTTCGCTTAATGCAATTCCGACTTTGCCTACCTATTTTTTCACTCAGCATGATTGCAAAAAAATGCGAAAATGAAATTACAGCAAAAGTACAAAATTTGACGAAATTCAAAACATTATTTCAAAATTGACATAGTTTTAATTTTTTTAAAAATTTACATAGTTTTCAATTTTTCTCAAAATTTGCGCATTTATCAATATTTTTTTCAAAATTTGCGCCTATATCAATTTTTTTTTTAAATTTGCGCCTTTATCAATTTTTCAAAAATTGCATTTCGCATTTTTAGTGACATCGGTTTTATATTTTTGTTGAGTATTTCGCACCATGAATTTAGCTCGATCAACCAGACGGCAACAGACCAACAGCAACAGAAGCCCCATTGAACGTATTGCTTGGAAATTAAAAAAATTCACAAGGAATGGACTGCCGATAAATTTCGATGAATTAGTCAAAATTTTGCGAAATTTATCCGCGCTCCATTTTTGCGAATTTTTCACAACTTCCGAGTTGGTTTGTTGCTGTCTATCATCGGTCGCTTTGAAGTCTACTAGCCCGAATTTAAAATTTGCATCAATTCAAATGTCGATTGAAAAATTTGCTCAATAGGCCAAACCGTCCTTGACCGTTCAGCCATTGTTGAAGACTGTCAACCTCATAGCCTACATGAAATTGTAGTCTGTCTAGTAAGTCTTAAATTCTTGAGTTACTCCCCATCAATATCTGATACTTTTCTTTCGCTCACAAATGAGAGTTGCTGCCAAGGGCAGACTATTCGTCGATTAGCCAACCCTAAACACGATCAATGCTACTGTCATTATTTTGAGACTGACAGTAAGTTATCCGAATTTTCGGATAACTTACTAATCGTCAGTAATGAGAGTAAAACATAAATCCATCAGCACTGCGCCCATTACACTATCAGTATTAATGTCCGTATCTGTTGAAACTGAAAGTATTAATAGCCGTGTGTAGGGTCCCCTTATGCATACATACATATCCATGATATCAAAACTGAACTGAGCTGAACCACAAAGCGACTAAAACCCTATCCATTCACTCTATACAGTCCCCTTCAATCGCTATACTCCGCAGTACTACAGTTTTAAGGTTCCCACACACATGCACAGACTTACACAACTGAACATCAAAGCAGTATAATTGGGATTGTCATAAATCAATTCCATTATAATGTATATCATGGCAGTTTTTAGATTGGGCTTTATTAATTAATGTAGGTTTCAGTTAGACCTGGTTCTATTTGTAGTAGATTTCAACAATATTACTAACATTCAAGTTTTTACTTAAATTGGCTCTTATTGATCATCCCACTCCCAGCATGGTTTTGCCCATGCATGCTCAATGTACATATTTACGTTATATACAGTATAGATTTTATTTTATCCCGGTGAACTCGCAACCCATGCAGTTTGCGCATAATTAGGAGGATGATGGGCAAAAGAGAAAATGAAAATTGAACAAAAAAAAAAAAAGGAAATTGTCAGGATTTCCATTATTTATTATGGCAGTTTTTCGATGGGAAGGGTAATGATTTATGACTATTATAGATGCATTATATTTTAGCAGTAGAATTCTGATATTTAGGCATTATTGCATTGTGCATATTGCATTGTTAAAGATGGAAATTGATTTTAAGGTTATTTGAAATGGATAGTTTTAGTTGATCAATGTTGTAATGTCCAGAAAGGAACTAGAGACAAAACACGCAAGTGGTGATGATACTCGTACACCCGTAAATATACGTAAAAGAAATAGTGATATTAAAATGTCTGCGGAGTTTACCCGTTTTACATATATACTTAACTGTGTATAGATAGATCGGGAAAGGGTTATTTGGAAAACATAAGCAAAATAAGTTTGTCAAGTTATTTTTGTTAGTTACTTGTAAACGTAAAACTGACTGCACATGTCCGTGATTCCTCGGGTTATGTCATTCTAGTCATATTTCATCGAATCAATGTTCCTTGTGCAGTCTCAGCCTCAGACAGTTCTTATAGTGAAAGTTCCCGTGTATGCTAAGCAGAAGTTTCCTCCCCATTTGATTTCTTTGGCCAAATGGGCTCTCCTAATGTCATTATTTATTTGAAATGAAATCGACAGAGGGTCCAAATACTGGCTTTCTCAGGAAGCATCTCTCAATCAAATTGACAGTTTTAGTTACCATTAGTGCAATTATGTTTTCGTACATTTGTGTTTCGTATGTGTGTTCCTTATTAAAAGATTCTTTTATGTTTTATTGGTGAATAGTTTACTTTGTCAGAGTTCGAACTCGTGTACTGGCCCCCACACGATTTTGGACCGTCCTCAGACTTCTTGTTTTATTTTGGTTGGCGGGTTTTTAACGTTTTTTTCAAAAACCGATTCTTTAACCTATTTTTGTTGATAGCAATCAATCAAATGCCATTTTCAAAAGTGTAAATTATATGTATTCGTATGTGTATATTGTACATTGTTTTTGTTGTAAATTTCTATATATAATAGATTTTCATGGAATATATTTAAAGTGAGCATTATGTGCAAAACAGTCAAAGTGGAGCTATAGAAAATGTCGGATTTGTAAATGTCTGATGTCAATAAATTTTGCAAGCAAATTTTTCAATGACTGCTTCGATGAGTTTTATTTATGCAGAAATATTGGATTGATTCAATAGTTTGAAGAGAATCAACAAAAAATCGTCATGCCATCTACGCCCTTGCTAATGTAAATATTAATAATACTACGTTTATATGCCAAGTTAACTTCAGATGTGAATTTGCATGACTTCCTAAAAACTCGGCGTGATGAACCACGATGGGGGTGAGTTGCGATTTTTAATTGAACTATGGCATGCACAAGATGACTCAACAAACTGAAAATGGATGCCAAGAGCATTAAGCTAGGCCCTTGAATAAAGCAACCCCCATGACTATATCATGTCTGCTTTAAATCAAGTCAAGGTTGGTGAAACACATTTACATGCAGGACTACTTGGATTAAAGTGATTTGAAGTCTTCGTGTAAATATAGTGATAAAATTACCATAAATTTATAATTAAATATTTAGGATACATATCCTTTGGTACACATCTTAAATCCGTAGATCAATTGACTTTATGAAAAGTTTATTAATAAATGTGGCTCCTTTATTGGCAACTGTAAACTTAGAAAAAATCCATTCGCTACCTCGAGCTAGGCCGATTAAATAGGGCTTTTCGAAACGTACGGGCGTCTGGGCGCCGCCTTAACGAAGGAACTTATGAAACACATTGCACAATATGTATGAGAAGAAGCGAAAATTGCCGAAAAATGCAATTTATTTTTCGTAAATAAATAGCACAAATAGACATGGTGGGAAGTGGTGTGCTGGGCAACTGAACAGTCTGCTCTACATGAAAAACACGACATACTCGAAAAAATGCATTCAATAGAGGAAGAAATTGGGTTTGTGCAATATTTGCTTAATTAAAAAGAATGCGGTTCAAAATATAATAATTAAAAAGAATGATATTTAATTCACAATATTTTTTTTAAAGCTAGGAAATACGATAGAGACTTAGCGTTTTATTCGCCGAAAACTTTGGCCTACGAAAACTTGTTTACTTACGTCATAGCCGCCATTTTTTCTGTGTTTTCGGGGAAAACTCCTCTCGGGCTACGAATAAATCGGTTTTATTCGCAGGCTGCGAATTCTCAAACGAAAACTCATTAATGCCAGATCAGCTAGGGATTACCTTCACATTATCCCTATGCATTAGTGCCATCCTGTATAGGGACATATATCTTTATTATATCTACTGAAGAGGTGGTCACACTGATTCATTTCTGTTTCCTACGGAAAAAAACGCAACATACGAAACGAATAATGGTAAGTTTTCGGAATTTCCTTTTCGCGGTGCGTTTTCG
>JAQGAF010005688.1:0-11597 GCA_034687865.1 Kryphioiulus occultus | reverse complement strand
AAAACTGGAAACCTACCTATTAACAACGCTGTAATACTAAAGACACACTAAGAAAAACGCGATAATTAAAAAACATGGTAGGTCAACGCGGTGACTTACTATGTACATGTATATATAGGTAAACAGACTGCTTTGGATTGTGGGCGCAAATGCATTTGTCGTTTTAATCGCAACACGAAATCCATTTTGTAATATAAATGCATTGTAGAATGCATTATAAAATGTACTGACTCGTGTATTTCACAATGTATACGAAATTGTACATCGTTTGAAAAGTTGTGTGCTACATGTACATTGAATTAAATGAAATTGAGGTATTTTTACATTTTAAGCTTTATTTCATTGCCAGTTCTAATTTATTTATTGAATATTTTATATCTTTTTTCAAATACCGAATTGGGATTTTTCTAAACCTTGAAATTATGAAATATAGCGAGGCTTTTGACATTGTACAATGCATGGAATATAAATTGCAAAATACATTATTCGATCCAAACTGAATACATTACACAATGCATTGCTCAACATATTTTTCAAAGCACACGAACTATACATGTATATTACAGCGAATGTATTCTCCAACACACATAATGCATCGCAATATGCATTCTATAATGCTTTACAAAGTGCTTAATGCACATTTTAAAATGTATTCGGAAATGCATTTTTAAGTATATTTGTCAATGCAGTTTGAAACTAAATTTATCTCAATCTACAGACATTTTAAAATATTTTTCCAATGCATTTCTTATAATGCTTTCTAAATGCATTACCATTACATGTGGGTGGCAACATTGTAGAAAACAACCGTGTTTCTGGAACACGGTGAATATTACAAATTTTCCATTACCGAGATTGGTCATACTTGTGCAATAAACCTACAAGTGAATTTTTGACATCTGACCTATTACAGTTACCATGACTATATTCTGAACTAAAAAGAAGACATGCATTTTCAAAAAAAATAAAATCATCTTTAATTGACATTATTAATTTGTTTTAATCTTGTTATTTTTTTAAATGACACCCTTAGACATAATGTTCCCTTTCATCCCAAATGCTGTATGATTACAAAATTTCGTCCTTTTTGGACACCTTTCCAACACGTCATATTGTGACCGAAAAAGACGTCATTTTTCGACGTACTGACGTCTTCTGGAAAAGGTCGGTGTACTACCTGGGGCTCTTCTTTTGGGAATAATTCAGCATTTTTAGAACATCCCAATACACATTCTTCATAAAATGAAGATGGTTATAGTGACAGAAAAACTGTGAACGAAATTTTTAGAAAAATAACATCACAAATAATGGATTTTTGACGCAATTTTTTCTGTAAAACTTGAAATGCATGAACCATGTATTAATAATTAAGAAAAAGTCAAAAGAATATTTTTTTTAAAACCAATAAGCCAATTAAAGCCTAGAGCCAATTGTTTTGAAACATCCAATTCCTGTATGCATGTAGCAGTACTGTTGTGCAATCAAGTTTTTAATCCCATAATAATACAATCGTTGCGCAGATAATACGAACAACAGCGTGATAATGCGGTTTTTTACGAGTATATTATTGCATAAATGATTCTAACTTATTTTCTACGCTTATATATTTGCATGAACACCGTACAATATAGTAAACGTTGTTTGTGAAGATTGTTGAACAAATATGGTTTCTAGATGCAGTAATTTATCGTAAATTAACCCTTCCTTAATCCACATGTAGAATCTTCCGCTAAAAATAGCATTATAAGTGCGCTACAAATTCTCTTTCAAGATGTACATAATGTCAAATAATATCTATAATTAGCTGCAATGTTGCAATTTCTTTCACTAGATTAAATTTGTAATGAAAATGTTACACATTTCACCAGCTTTCATATGAGTACTCAAGAAATAAAATTCGAAGGTTTATTCGAGACTATTGTATTTACATGTGGTACTTGAGCTATACATGTATCTGCATGTATTTTTTTGCATTTATATCTCAACTATGTGTGTTTATTTACAATTGATTAATTTGAGATGGAATGCCATAAAAGCAAACGGTTTTATCATGAAGGTAGCTGAAATCTTTTGAAATGTTGTCATTTCTTGAAACTGATTACCTAAACCAAAGTTTACTTAAAAATTACAGCCAAATTTATTTAAAAACTATATGTAGATTTTAAGTTATTGTAAAATCATAACTTGCAGTTCGAATTTGGCTTAATGTTAATTTACCGTAACACTTGGGCAAGGCATTCATTGCCATTTCATTAAGTCATACGATAATTTCTAATGTAATAAATGCTTCATAGTAGAATGAATATTTACAACTTGCGAATTTAATTCGGTTATCCAGCTTTGTATTCGCTGAAAGCCACGTTCAAATTAAAAGATGTTCGTCGCCGCTCGAGTCATTTAAATTTAAAATTTTCAGCTACTTTAAGTGGCAGTAAACTGTTGTAGATATCGTAAAACCGTTTTGCTTGACTTCAATGAAGAACCCAAGGTTCAGAACGTTTCTTTTGGATTCAGAAAAGTCTAAATGTCGCCTAAAAATAGCACCTCATATCTCGGCTGCACAGCAGTGCCAATGGATTCATTATGACGCAAAGTGAGAATTTGAGCTTATCTTTCACTTAAAGCTAACGGTTTCTGTACATTTTTGGTGATTTTTTTATTGTACGATTTATTAATATTGATCATGGTAAAAGGTTTCTGCACATCCGGTATTTGCATAACGTTCTTAACGGGAGGCTTACAGAATATATTGCATTTTCATTACTATTATATCTGCTCATGATTTGAACACATATTACACTTGAATAATACGAAAGAGTGGAATTTCGTTATTAGAATCGTACATTACATGGTATTAGAAATTCCAGTTTTTAATACATTTAAAGAAAGATTTCGAATATATTTTCTATTTGATGCCTGGTGCATGCATTCTTTATTTGACAGGGCACCGTACATGTATATGATAACATGATATTCTCTACAGACTACTTTCAATACATGTAAAAATACCTCCACAAAAATACTAGGGATTATTCCATGAACTAGAAACAAAACAGAATTTCGAAATGCATGGAAAACATTCATTCGACTAGCTCATTAATTGCATTTTATGATTTTTGTCTAAACACAAAATGATTAAATGGATTTCCATAAATGCACTTATGTATTTGTTCAAATGTGCTACCTGTAATATTCCATATAATTGCACGTATATTTCAACGAACATTACTGTACGAGTATATTAATGAAATGCTGTATATTTTATGCATTGTAATGAATTACGTTTAAAGTACTTATTTTAAAATAGGTATTCAATATGAAACATTTATATAAAAACGGATATATAAGTGGCTATTTGAAATACCGTACTTCGTTACCGTGAAATTCGAGTTGATAGTATTGAGAAGCAAAATCGATTTTCATTCAATTTCTAGTAGTAATGGTAAAGTTGCTATTTGTTGGTAAAATACATTTAAAAAAAATCATGTTTGTTATTGCTCAAAAGTAGTTTTTAAAATGATAAAAGGGATCCAAGCATTATGGTAGTTAAAAATTGGTCCGCAGTGTAGCACATGGATTCAAACACTTGTTAAAATTTTATGAAATAATCGTTTTGCATTTTTGGTGCAACAATTTCAGTTTATATGCCAAAAGTGATAATGTCCAAAACTGATAATGTGTCAAACATATAATAGTCGCTACCATAGTGCTGAAACAGTAAACCATAATGTGCAGACAATGGAATGCTAATAGAAAAACAGATAATGCCAAGTTTCCAATATTCATGAGATCAGTTATAATGAATAAGTCCATCTTAAGTTTACCAACAGTTTTCATATCACCAAAACAACTATACTGTAGAGTTCAGTTATAGAGATTCTGGTATTCTAGACCATAAAGGTCGTCAGTAACTATTTACCTAATTGCAAACCTTGCTACATGTGAATCGCTTCATTAATGACAACTGTTGCATAATAAATTCATCTTTGCTATTTTCTGAGATAACCAAATGTGTTCCGGTGACAATTCTAATATATCACTTTGGCGGTGCTTTGAAGAGTTCTGGAAAACTAATTGAATGTGATTTGCTTTCCATTTTGATACAGTTATATGCTGCAATATTCATGTATGTTGAAAACTACCTTGCTATGTGTACCGTAGTTTGCCGATATTATCTGCTGCATTTGCAAGAAATAATTTATCAAAATGCATCTGACTTTTTATGTATGCGCATTATTTATTATCAAGGCAGTATATATTGACAAAGGAATACGTAATGACAGAGTTATTTGGAAATAAATTCACGTTTATCGTTTGTTGTAAATTTTCGATACATGTTTGGAATGCTCCCATGTCAGCAGCAGGGAAAAGATTAAAGTGGGTTGGGGTCCTTTGAGATGGATCATGACTTAGTTAGGACTAAGACGCATTTATTTACTTTTTCGTTTCACATTACAATCGCATTTTTTTCGAATTTTCCTGCGCGTTGTTCAATATGCCACAGCTTTGTTGTTTTGCAGGAAAAACTAAGTATAGGTTGTATCTTCTAATGTGTGATAACATAAGGTGAATTACTGTATTTCGTTAATTTTGATCCTTAATTGAACATCAGAATGGCGCCAAAAACTTGTACTACAAAGCTTTGGAAAAAAAGTAGCTGTACTTGCATAGTAACAGCAATAAGGCTGCAAGTTGATATCTTCACATTATTGGAGAAAAGGATGAATTGGGGAAAAAGGGTAAAAGTGTGACAAAGGATATTATGCCGAAATGAGCCATTTCTGCCAATGTGGCAACACATTTTCTCCGACTTGCAAGGGTTTTTTTCTCATCTGTGGTGCATGAAACTCTACCCAACTAAATTATAAGTTATGAGGTTAGATGGGTTGCCCCTAATGTTAATGTTATGGCACATGTCCATGGCAGAGAAAAACTACCCAACATTTTAGGTTGGTCGACTTATAGGGGTGTTAATTTAGAGGACTTTCACTGCACCACCAAAAATGTTTCGTTGTGAACTTTTTGAACATTTTCGAATTAGGGACACAAACGCCATAGGCGAACATTTAAAAAACTACCAGAAATATATTGTATGTTAGGCGTGTTTCAGAAATATTAAAAGCAAATGGAACACTGACAGCAGTTTTTTTTAAAAAATAAAATCACAATTTACGTCAGTTCTCTGCTAATCTTTTTTTATTGTTTCATTTTTAAAGTCGTTCTTAATTTTGAAAATGTTTTTTGTTGCATAAACTATGTAATGTACATGATAAAATACAGATACGTTTATAATTTTAATCCTTTTAATTAACTTGTGAATATAATTTTTAATATTGTGGCAATATATTTTTTTACGCACTGAACATGCATTTGGGGTATATTATTTTCTAACATTTCTAGAATTGATTTGTTTCATTCTGGCGGCAAGTTTTGCAAACACGTGGCATGTATTGATTTACCAAAGCAAGAGTGTCAGTCGCAGTGCTTGCAGCCAAAACTGCATAAGTGAAAAAATGTTTATGCTCCGAACTACGATTTACTGAAATCTGGATCAATTTATTGACGTGGTTAGTGCGATTTTTATCGGTGTAGGCGTTCAGCAACGGGATAATTTAGACAGTAAATAATTAAATTCGTTTATTAATTTATTATGTCGATATTCCAAAGACTCGTACATGTATTTTGTGCATTGGCCATATTCGGTTTACAAATTCCACGAATGCATGCATTTAACACTACAGAAATGGTTTAGGGAGTAAACTTGTCATTCTTCCTCACATTTCCCAAATGCAAGGTTTGCTGTAAGTAATCCATGCATTCAGGTAGTCATCGTCTGGGTATTTTGACCATCCCTTTCCACTCCACATGACATCACTGGTGCTGACTATTGGGTAATTAATGAAATAGAAAGCTCATTAGGGTGCTGGATGTTGGTGCAATTTTGCATGTCATTGGACTTTGGAATACACTTCCAAAGGATATTTAAATACATTTTATCAAAGACATTGGTTGTCACACAAAAGAGGTGGGAACCGCCTAATTAATTGGGTGCATCCACCACATGTACTGATGTGGTTAATGCACTGATGTGAATTGAACTGAAAAGTTTGAAATTGAATTGAAACTTAATTTGTTTACAAAGGCTCGGCTGCACCGACAAAAGGTAACCAACACCCAAGGTAAACCTCTGGAAACATAAGGAAGGCATTGCACCACAAAAAATTAGCAGTTAACCAAGGGTAATAATGAGGAAAAGTTAACCCAGCTAATTCATGTAGGTATAGTTAACCTAGGGTTTATAAGAAAAATGGAGGACGAGTCATTTGAATCTGCTGTATGTTATTTATGGTCTTCATAAATTATATGTACATATTATATTTATATGTACAATATATTATTTGTACAATTATATGTAACATTACCAAGACCATCCATTTGACGACTATGGAACAACATGAATGAAACAACAGTTTTTAAACTACTAGCCCAAGTTGAATATTTCATTGATTTCGAGGTTATATGCATGTTTACTAAACTTGTGTTAAAATCCCTATAATAAAATGATGCAACATCAACCTTTTAACGCTCAGGGTAACTTGTGGTTACTCATGTAGGTAACCTCAGGTTATCTAACCTTTCATTTGAACTACAATGGTGCAACAATGGTGATAGCTAAGTAAAAGCATTACACCACAGAATGTAATCCAGCTAATAGGCTGATTTAATCTAAGATTTGTCATAAAAATGGAGTAGTTAAATGACGATATGTCATTATTTACTTCATAGATGATACCAAACAACAGACTGTGTGGCATTACCAAGATCACATCCATTTGATGACTTTGATAAATTCAAATTATAAGCACATTTAGGTTAAATAAACAACAGTTGGAAAACTGTATACTTGAATTAAACTGTTAAATATTTCATTGATTGCCAGGTTAACTACAGGTTTACTAGCCTTGTTTTCAAAATTCGTATAATAAAATGGTGGAACATAAACCTACTAACCCTCAGGTTAGCCTGCGGTTATAGGCAACCCAAGGTTATCTAACCTTTCATTTAACCTACTATGGGCGCTGGTGCAGGTGGTCGAGTGGTAGCGCACTGGCCACTCGTCCCAAGGGTTGCGGGTTCGCATCCCGGCCGAGGTCGGTGAGAAAATTTTGGGCAGGCGATTTTCCCTGTGTGGCGGCTCTTTCGGATGAGAGTTTAAACCAAGGTCCCATGCGTATCCCCCATGCTCTCCGTAAGTTAAAG
The DNA here is from genome assembly GCA_034687865.1 of Kryphioiulus occultus. Taxonomy (NCBI): domain Eukaryota; kingdom Metazoa; phylum Arthropoda; class Diplopoda; order Julida; family Julidae; genus Kryphioiulus; species Kryphioiulus occultus. The sequence continues at coordinate 4,337 of JAQGAF010005688.1, read as the reverse complement.
ATCCCTCAGGGGGACATATTCTTCCCGGCGGCTAAATTTCCAATGGGCCCAATAGGTCCAGAAAATAGGCCAACGTTAAAAATTCCAAAAACAAACAAACTGGTCCGGATTCCTTTTCTGGCTTCACCGTTACCGACCCACTCCTGGTCTTCCTCGACGTCACCATCGCTAAGCCAGAGGCCTCCGGATCGATGTCTGGTCGTCACTCGGTAGCATCATATAGAAGCTACCTTGCACCTCCACCATGTAATGCCGGCGCACCCGGCTAAGACGACCAGGCCAGCTGGTTTCCAAATAACTCCAGGTTTATTCCAGCTTACATTTAAATCTGGGTCACTTAACCCATCTCAGCAACTTTCAACTAAACAACAGCTTAGGAAAGCCAACCAGTCGTGATGCCGCTACCTGCGACCGGCTCGACAGCAGTGCCAGTGAACGCGGCAATGCTGTCAAAGTCCACAATTTAGCCCCGGGTCTTAAATGTTATGCAAATTTTGCCATTCCACACGTTTAATCGCATCGCAACTCCCAACGTGTGGTTTTTGAAAAAAATAGGTTTTCCCGCATATTGGTTGTGGGCGTGCCGGGGATTTTTAAACCAATTAGAAGATGCAACCAAAGAAACGAAAGTCGAAAATGTGGCCCCTGAAAAAGTTAGTGGGAATTCCTTAGCGATGAGGTAGTGGGGGTAGAGAAATCTATGATAATGGGTTTTTGAAACCATCTTGTATGTAGGCTGATAAATGTATTAGAGGAGCAGCATAACCGTAAGGGTGCAACATATGTTAAGTCTGAGGTACAAAGCAACTAGACAACCATTGGTCATGCAGTTTTATGCGAATCTGTATTCTCCTGGTAGATAGGGTAGCAGCCTTCTCTGCTGTGTCACAAAGCTATGCAGCAGTACAACAACATTAAAACCGCTTGTCGAACCTATTCTTTAATTGTGAGGAAGCCCCCTATTAATCTCCCAACAATTCCTTGAAACCCCGTAGACAAAGTTTGGCTATACGAGATACCACCATGACCATTCTTTGTTAGGACCCAAAAACTTGTAAATGTCTGCTTCGTTAGCAATGTGGGGAAAGTGAGTTGCATGGTCTATTGATACTAAGTAATCTGTTATCATATAACCACATGAGTAAAGTAGATGAGTCTAACAGTTGTCTATTGCGGAGGGGACAAATAGCAGCACACCAAATTTTTCGTACCAGAAATTCGGAATGAAATCACAAAAAGTGGCCAGCTACTTTAGTCCCAAATTAACTGTTTAACAACAAATCTCTTCAATTGAATTTAAACGTTCGCAAGAATTGACAATTGAACAGTAGGATTCCAGAAATCCTACCGCTTCTGCTATCTTCAACAAAATTTGTTATAAGCAACTAGGTGCGGTTTATCGAACCTTGCACCATCATATTCCAAGTTGTAGAGGACGAGATTTGTCTAAAAATTCTGTCTAAATTTGTGTAACAGTTCTGTTTGTGTTTCGGTTATTCATCACTGAATCTTTCCCCTAGTGCCGAATGTCAGCGTTGCTGTTTATGCACCAACATTCCTGCAGAGATTTATCGAATCACACGCCGTCATGCTCCAAGTAAGTCATCTCGCCAAATGTATGTGTCAATGTGGTTTATTGTTAGCCAACATTCCGAATATCTTCTTTAAAGGGCAACTCTGGACTTAAACCCAAAGAAGGAGAAGTCAGCTCAAAGCCATGGCAGTGGCCTCTTAATTATCGGGTAAGCACCTTGAAATTGTTATTTGTCGTGAAGCCACATCTGGGGTAATTCATTCGAAACATGAAAAATGTTAACATTTTCCTGGATTGCATACAGGGGCAGTTCTTCTCAGGCAATCCCTACCGGATTTATTTGCTGGGGAATCCTTTGATATGGTGGGGGAATCTCATCCTTCTGTTTGCCTTCTTGTGCCTATCTGCTTATCACGCAGTTATGCTTCAGAGAGGTTATCAGCATTCTATAGGCATGCAGGGTAAGTAACTCAATGATATAATGTAAATATTTCCACTGCCTGTTTCTTGTTTGGACATGACTCATTCTATTTTATAGAATGGCACCCTAAATTACATAAGCACATAAATGCTGAATGATTTGCATAAATGTAGGGCATGCCCATTCATTAAAATTTCTGAAATCATGTTGAACAAAAATTTTCTAAAATTTGCACATTCTGATTGCATTTTTAAGGCCGTGGAAAGCCATCGGCTGATGTGGCATATGTGGCAAATTGGAGTTTTTATGTTTTCTGGGGTCATTTGAAGGCGTTAGATAATTGAAAGGTTTTATCGCACATTCAATACTACAGTAACAAACCAAACAGCTTTTGCAAAGATATCGTTATTCACGCACAATAAATACATTAAAAAATTCCGACATGTTGGCCATAGGCATTGACCACCTCCATATGTTAACCATCAGTGTCGCAACGTCCCCATCCAAACGCATATCTATTTTTCTGAATAATAAATAATTATAAATGTTAATTTTCTCAGTCATGAAGAATGAATCATTTGCTTCGACAGCTGCATGTTATAAAATTGTTTAATTTAGGCATTTATTTACAACAAATAAAATAATGTTTTTCATAATATTTTCCTAGCATTAAAACCCTGGCATTATTCTCCATAACAAGAATACTAGAACACAAAAGGCATTGCCTTTATGGTTGAACAATTCAAACTGGTATAATCTTAAATGGGGGAGAAATGGTAAGTTAGTTATATTAGTTTGGCATAAAGGATTGCAATAGGGTAGAGAAATGCAAAGTGTTCCACCTGTGCTGGGGAGTACCTGACACGGATCGCTTTGGCTGCAAGTTGGATTTTGTGAAAGGTACACTTGAGATAGAAATGGGACCAGTTTGTTTTGCCTTGTAGAAACAGGGCATAAAGAAGTTGTCTGGGGAGAAAAGTTTACCATTGAGCCAAATACGATAAGGGCTGGTGAGCACTTGCAGTACGAATCGCTTAAGAATAAACGGTAGCCAGAGGTGAAAATAATCGGCAGATGATTTAGGATAAGTAATAATAGTTGAGTTCAGAGGGTACCTGGAAGTGTTTTGGATGTGATCTCTCTCTCTCTCTCTCTGTAGAGGTGGTTACTGCCTGGCTGATATTGGTGTATAGCCAATTAATTTGTGGGTGGTTTAAGAGGACAGCTGGGGGGATTGTTCGGTAGGTTCTCGCTAGCTTCATGAATTTCTCGAGAGGGTTGAATTTGGTTTGAGGTGAATCTAGCCATGTTAGGAAGAGCCTGCTGGGGATTGTTGTGGTTGTTGTAATAATACACTGCTCAGAATGTGCAAGTGCTAGTAACTGAGGTAATCTGAGTCGGCCTCAGATGGAATTCAATTCGAACTAAACTGCTGGGCAAAATTAGCGCATCACCTAATGTTTTGCAAATAAACATACATGTAATTGTGTTACTGCATATTGCATGTTTGTAGTAATCAGAGTAAACATCATTGAATTTGACATTGTTTATTGTGTATGAACTGAAAAACACTAATGCTGTCCAAAAATGCCAATGCATGAAATTTTGCAAATTGGTAATTATTGTTCAACAGTAACATGTAACCCTGCCTCTTACCCTTATGATCTCATTGAGCCTATTGGGCATTGAAGAAATCACATTGTTTAGTCTATTTGAGGTGTTCTCCCATTCTTCATGTGTTGCCTAATCGAGCTCCAGTAATGTGTTTGGCAGTGGTATCCTGCCTCTAAGGCGCCTACTCATCACATCCGACAGGCTCAATGGGATTACGATCCAGACTTCGTGCTGGGATTGATAGGACTGCAATACCAACCGTTTGAAGATACGCACGAACTACAGCAGCGGTGTGTAACCTTGCATTGTCACTGAGTAATGTCAAGGTCATCGACAATGTGATCTTTGTAAAAAAGCACACCTGGTTCATTCTTTTAAGAAATCCATAAAATTGTACACTTAACCTTTTGAAATTATCTAAATGTAACCAGACTTTTGGTTTACCCAGTGTAGTTTATGGACCATTTGCAATCCAATATTCAAGTGACCTTTGACCTTAGAATTCATTTTAAGGGTCAATTCAACTCAGTACCCTACTATCAGTAACTGAATACCATGTGGTAGGGGGTGTACTCCATCAAGCCAATTTAATCAGCAATTTCCTCCGCATTAGGGTGGATACAACCACCATCATTTTAAAATTGAATCTCTTGAAGCTTAAGGCTGTCTTTTGGAAGAGAATTCCAACGTATGATAGCATGCAAGAAATAAGACCAATAGTATGGATCCGAGTGGGCTCGGAGTTCCATAAGTGGATTGGAATGGCAG
>JAQGAF010005687.1:0-11598 GCA_034687865.1 Kryphioiulus occultus | reverse complement strand
TCAGTGGGACTTCAAAGACTTCAGTGGGACTTCAAAGACTTCAGTGGGACTTCAAAGACTTCAGTGGGACTTCAAAGGCGTCAGTGGGACTTCAAAGGCGTAAATGGGATTTCAAAGGCTTCAGTGGGACTTCAAAGACTCCAGTGGGACTTCAAAGACTTCAGTGGGACTTCAAAGACTTCAGGGGGACTTCAAAGACTTTGGAGGGACTTCAAGACTACAGTGGGATTTCAAAGACTTCGGTGGGACTTCAGGAAGTTATCGTGACACTGACAGTACACGCGGTGACCGTGACGATTATGATGACGTTGATGGTGCGGTTACCCTGACGGTTATGGCAACAGCGCAGTTGCAGTTTCCATGATGGTGACAGCACAGTTACCGTGAGCGTCGCAGTTACTGTGGCAGTTATCATGACATTGACGGTGAACGCGGTTACCGTGACGGTTATGTAAACGGTGATGGTGCTTATACCATGACAGTAAGGGTGCGGGCATCATGATGGTAACGCTATGGTTATGTTGGCGTTGCAGTTACTGTGAGGTTTACAGTTACTGCACAGTTACCGTGACGGTTACAGCACGATTACTGTGACTTTAGTGCGATTTCAATTAATGACGTCAGAAGGACTTCAAGTTGCCAACCCCTTGGCTAGGATACTTACAGAAAACTCCAGCAGCATCCCACACGAGGTACCGGAATAGAGGGTGGCGCATCATGCAACCTCACGGGACTCACTCGGGAGAATCCTCCAAGGTGAACCACGCAAAGTGTTTTACCGAGATCTTACGGAGAGAAGCTTCCGAAACCTCGAGGTGTTTTTGAGTGGAAACCACCGCAGTTCACTTCCGGAAATGCAATTTTTGCGTGACATTAGCCGGTGAGCCGAACCACGTGCGGTTTCAAAAACTGTAAACGCATCAGCGATTCGCATAATTCGCAGCGGCAGGAAACGCACCAGAAAGTACGGCCTTCGAACATGCAACGCGGCGAATGTGCAAAGCCCAGATGTGAAAATTCAATAAGTTTTGCCGCATGCCGCGCAGCATTTCAGACAAGCTGCTTTGCAACAGGATAGCGGAGTCGTATTCGAGAGCATTTTGGGTGTAATCGGAGTCACTAAAAATTCGCAGACTCCGACTTTACCTGATATAGTTAGTTCTTCAAACCCAGTTTCCCAATTATGACAATTGTAATAGGACCATGTGATGGGTGCACTTCTGGACCCTCACCAAAAAAGTTACAATTTTCTACCCAATATTTTAGCTTTATTGGAGGAAAGTTGCGGCGAAGTTGCACAAAACTTCGGTCCATATTTAATGCTTTATTAAATTATCATAAAATTATCATTAAATTATCAAGTCGCTAGCCATCGAATGTTCAAATATCGCTTTTTCGCGTTGAACGTTGGATTTTTACATTTTTTTAAAATAAATAAATGGAGAAAGTTAAAAATTAAAAAATAAAACCTTCCCTAGTAAACGACACATTCTAGATGGTGGAAAATATATTTGACTTATAATAATTTATTAAAGTATTAAATAAAAATCAAAGTTATTTGCCTGGTACGCTTACTCAGGTACACGTAACTGTTTAACTTAACTAAACTGCAGTTGCAGTATTTAAATCGTTTTATCGTGAAATGAAATTGCATGTGCTCGGTAAAATAACCGTACTTCGGTATTGCTTCGAACTCCGAAATTGCAACACTGCACTTCATCGTGTTATGTGACTATGCTTTCCAGAAACCCTCTGACAAGTTACGTGTTAAGTTACAGATTGAGAAACAGCATTTTTACGGATTAATTAACAGAGGCTCCTCAAAATGCATGTTTTTAAGTATTTATAGCCTCCTACCTATAGTTATGGGACGTTCAAGTATTATTTCATCAAGCATTCATCTGCGGACTGTAGGGTAAAAAATTGAATTGAATTGAACTTGGGGGAGGGGGTTGGCCAAATGATGACGAATGTTGAAACCGGGAGGACTCAACCTGCTTTAGATTATTTCCTTTTTGTTCGTTCGTTTTTGTAGGAAAAAAACCCGAGGAATTTTACAAACGTTGAGCAAAATTAAAAAAGCAAAGCTTGTGTAAAAAAAATGTGAATGTGAAAAAAAAATCGACACACCTGCAAGAATCGAGTCAAAATGTGTAATTCTCAGAAACCAAACGTCGGATTTTAAATCGGAAAAATGTGTTTCGTAGACGATTTATTCCTCTTTATAATTCGCCTAGTGTGAAAAGGATTTCTGCTGAGTTTCTCCGGAGAATAGTGTACTACTCGTGCGGCTACTTCTGGTGTAGTGGTCATTTTATCGAGAAACCATTCATTAACAATATGTCTGGATGTGCGTTCATTAAGCTCTGATAACCAAATTGCATTCAGAAACACTTATAGCCACAGGGGTACGAGAATGCGTATGTCGTAAATAATGCAAATTTTGGGTTGCTCTAAGTTCGACATTTTGCGCCTTAAATATGCATAAGGAAGTTTATGCAAATTAGGCGAATTATAAAGAGGAATAACTTGTCTACGAAACACATTTTTCAGATTTTAAATCGGACATTCGGTTTCTGAGAAAAACATTTTTAATCGATTCATGCGGGTGAGTCGATTTTTTGCAAGCAAGTGTATTTTGATTGGTATAAGTATGTCATGAAAAACATTAGAAAAGCTGTATTTGTGATCTACTTTTTCTAAAAATTTCGGCTACGGCGTTTTCATTATCATTAATTTTTCCTTATGAAAAGTTCACTTAAAATTATTTTTGTTAAAAATATTTCGCCTATGGCGTTTCCATCATTACGAAGAATTTTTAAGATTTCAAGAAGTCTTCAAAAATGCAGTGTTTGAGACCTAGTTGTTTCAACCACTCGTGTTCGCATCGTTATTATTATTAATGCAGTAAAAAGACAATATTTCTCGTAATTTTTCAACAATTTCGCATATGACAGTCTTTTAATCATAATATTATTATTTCTTGTTACAAAATTATGGGCTAATTCCATCATTTCATGATCAGATGGTATATTTACTCAAATCAAATCTGTACAAATTGTTTCTTGAAAGTGTCTGGAAATTTTACAAAAATTGAAGCTTTGGCTAGTCAACATGACAGAAATATAGTTAATTGTAGTGTTGTAGATAGTTAATTTTAATTAAATGTGAATTTTTTTTTGATAAGCCAGGGAAATTAATCAGATTTGGTCAGGGAAAGTCAGGGAAATTGAGTTGCACATTTAAAAAATTCACAAAGATTTGCTAAAACTTAGGCGAAATTGTTTTAAAAATAGTAAACTAACTCAATTTCCCCAAAATAACAACCGTAATTTCTCAACGACAAGCTTGCTGCTTTCACCTTGCAAAAGAGAAGTAATTTTGCTCTTAGATTTCTGCGAGCTTTTCGTTCGCGCTCATAGATGGCGCCGCGTGCATGGACGCAGCGCCATCTCTGGACAGGACTCGAAATCACTTCGACAAAACTGCCACGAAAGCCAAACTAACTGTCCCGGGGCAGCAACCTTTGCTCAAACCTATCGGAATCACGTGATAAACACCTTCGAAAGCACTAGGAAGATTCAGAATCTCTGAATCTGGCATGCATTTCAGGTGCTTTCCTAGTGTTTCGCTGAAGGCCATCAGTTTTTATCAATGTACGATTTATTTGGCCGTATCTGATATTGAACAGGCGATCATCCGATCCTCGGACGATCGAGAGCTGAAATTATCCAGTCATTCCTGTAATATCCAGTAATATCCTCTCTAAAAAGCAGTTTTCAAGTGGTAGGCCCAAAATATGTATGGAGAAAATTAGTTTAGACAGGTTCTACTTTACATGCATTTAAGGGAAGTCAGTACTGTATTCATTTACAAAAGTTTGGGGACCAATAAACCTGAAATATAGTGAACATCAGTTAATGGAGGTTTATTAGATTCAACATGGGACAGGTAACTGATATTGGTCTGGAGAGGATATTAGTTTAGACAGGTTCTTCTGGACTCGTATTTATAGGAGGGCACCTCGATGATTTGCCAAATTTTCTGCCATTACAAACTGCAGTATTAATTTGCAAAAGTTGTGGGACCAATACAAAATATTGCAAAATCAGTTAATGGAGGTTTATTAGATTCAACATTGGTATTTAGTATTGTACTTTTATTATTATATTAGTTTAGTAGGGCCTACATTAGCATATTAGTTTATTAGTTTAACAATATTTTGAATTGCTCCCACAACTTTTACAAACTAATACTGGTTTAGAGATGATATTAGTTTAGACAGGTTCTTCTGCCATTACAAACTGCAGTGTTAATTTGCAAAAGTTGTGGGACCAATAACAAATATTGCAAAACTAATATTACTAATCAACTAAAATACTGAATAAACCAACGCAAAAAATTACCGGATATCAGTTTACGGAGGTTTATTAGTTTAAACAAGGGTCCCACGTTGGGACTGTATCGGAGATTAAATTAGTTTAGACAGTATTTGTGTAGACAGGTTCAACTGTTAATTAGCAATAATCTTAGCATAATTTTATACTACAGCTTGACCCCATAAACCAAAAGTTTGATTTGACTATTATTAAAATTGTAATTAAAGTTTAATTTACGAGATACATGCTGGCTAATTTCTCCTTCCTCCACTTAGATATTGAGGCCATCGAGAGTTTTATGAAATTTATGTGGGACGTGGTTATTTTTTGTGTGAATTTGGAGGAAGTAAATCGAAATGTGTCACTTTTTTATCACACTCATTTGTATACTTTTCACACTAATCTGAGCACACTACCGCATTATTAAGTTGTGCGGGGGAAGGCTGGTAAATATCACCTTAAAATTACACTCACAACACCAAATCGATAAATCTAGGTTAGTTGGAAAACTGGTTCATTTTTAACAAAAGTCGAGCAGGTTTTTTTTGCTATATACGAATTGCCAAACTCAACTAAAGCACAAGATGTGAAACTCACATGAAAAGGAAATGCAGAGCAAATTGGAAAATGTATTTTGCGGCAAGACATTCACAGCAAATGCATTTCTAAATGCATACAGCGATGAATTTTAGTAATGTATTGAAAAATGCATTTTTCAATGCATTACGAAATACATCGAACAATGCATTATACGTAATTGAGTAGCCAATTTGTGATGTTCCCATTTTAGTAGGATGTATATTATAATTTATATAGGTAGAAACAAATGATAACCAAACACTTGATTTATGTAAAATTAACAAGTTAATTTGCACTGCTACCGATATCTTTAATTTAGAAATTAATAGGGTTTTTGATATGAAATTTAGAAATTGTGGTAATGTTGAGGATTAATTAGAACTTCCTTACAACACAATTGTCAGTACAGTACATTCTTCAATGCATTAAGCAATGGATTCCCATATGCATTGAAAAATACATTCTGAAATTCACCTGTAATGTAGTTTAAAATTCTTCAAAAATGCATTTCACAAATCACTGAAGACATCGTGAGATGCATTCTGCAATACATTTGAAATGTATTATGAAATGCATCGCGATATAAATTGTTGAATACTCAGGAAATACATTTTCCTATGCATTTTGCAATATATTAATGTCTCAATAATCTACACGTATTTTGAAATACATTTCAAAATGCATCGCATATTATGTATTTCGAAATGCATTTCTTTTCCTCGTGGGAACTCTTATTGATTTCGTCTTACTGTCCCGCACACTTGGCTTAATTTGGGCTCATGATGGATAATTTCCGAGATAATTGCGATTTACTTAAGATTAACGCATCTTAACTTGAATAAACTCAGATTGTTAAACTGTTAAACGAATTAATCCACAGAAGGCGCATCATTATACAACATCATCTGGTCAAACATGTTGCTTGACCACCGCCTGCACAGTTTCGTTGTCCATGACACATTTCCCTGCATATATACAGTACGTACCCCCGGCCGCCATTTTGTTCGTCATCTACTAATGCGTTATGTAGATACAACGCTAATGGCTTGTAAATTGCGATTAGCGATATCGCCGACATAAAAGGCACATTTATTTATCTACGTGTTACCGAACGTGGATTATGTGTCTGATAATTTGCAGGGGCGACGAAAATCGAGATTAAAACGGCGTACGTTTTATTGCGCAAATATTCAAAGGGAAAACAAACAAACAAAACGACAGCATTTTTGGCACGCCATGAGAAACCCGTACGGTACGTACGATGTACATCCTTTTTTTTATTATTATTATTATTTGGGAGGTTGATAAAGAAGGCCCGCCCTGCTCCGAACATAACCGAAATCTCTCCCATTTTTATTTTTATCATTTCGCTAATGGATGTAATTTCTATCTTTAGACCCGAATTACGATAGGCATCGAACGAGATTACCAGCCTAATTTACTGTTGTTCAAATTGATAACAGTTAAGGTTAGGTGTAGGTGTGTGCATTCCAGCGACGTCAGACGCCATCTTGTTTTTTTTGGGGTCGTCCATAAACGTCAGGGTCAACCCACAGTGTTAATAGCGTCGGGGAAAGTCGGGGAGATGTTGACATTTAGTCCATTAAGTCAGGGAAAATCAAATTGAAGTCAGGGAAATTAAATGTGGTAAGGGGAAGTCAGAAAAATGTTGACATTTTGTCCATTACAGTAAGTCAGGGAAATGAAATGTGTATAAAGGAAAAGTCAGGGAAATTAAATGTGGTAAGGAGAAGTCAGGAAAACGTTGACATTTTAACCATTAAGTCAGGAAAAGTCAGGAAAATGTTGACATTTTATCCATTAAGTCAGGAAAAGTCAGGGAAATGAAATGTGATTAGGGAAAGTCAGAAATATGTTGACATTTCGTTCATTAAGCCAGGGAAAGTCAGGGAAATGAAATGTGATTAGGAAAAGTCAGAAAAATGTTGACATTTTGTCCATTAAGTCAGGGAAAATCAAATTGAAGTCAGGGAACTTAAATGTGGTAAGGGGAAGTAAGGAAAATGTTGACATTTTGTCCATTCAGTCAGGGAAATGAAATGTGTATAAAGGAAAAGTCAGGAAAATGTTTGCATTTCGTTCATTAAGCCAGGGAAAGTCAGGGAAATGAAATGCGATTAGGAAAAGTCAGGAAAATGTTGACATTTCGTCCATTAAGTCAGGGAAAGTTATGGAAATGAAATGTGGTAAGGGAAAGTTAGGAAAACGTCGAAATTTCGTCTATCGTCCACTCGCACCCTGAACATACATGTACATAAGAAAGATATTGAACGTTGTCAGCAGCGCCCTCTGGTTGGGCCTCCCTAGCCCTAATTCCTCGAGGGGCCTAAACGGGATGGGGGTGACTGAGGGGCTCCTAATCCCAAACGCAAACCGTGGCGCCAGCTATAGACACAATGCGGCTGAATAAGGGCCGCTGTTGAGGGGTTTCATCTGATATGGAAAAAGGAGGAGGAGGAGGAGGGGGAAAAAGCCCTTTTGGCCAATTTCGTTACGAGGATTTGGCCACTAGGGGGTGAGATCGAGTTCATCGGTTTAACTGAGAGGTCGCTCGTGTCAACAAGGACACCTGCCACCCAATAAGCCCTTCCGATTGATAAACGGGATGCTAAATGCTAAGGACAATAATTCCCCAAGGGCCCTTCGAAAATACCGTTTATCAGGACAGCAGACCTCGTGAGTAAAGTCAAGGAAACTCAATAAATGCTCACAAATGCAAATACACGAAAATACCGAAAGTCTTAAGCGAGACTTAACCTCAACACAAAGGTAGAAATTAATGAGCACTCAAAAAAGTAGAAATTTGTAGAGAAAACCCCAAAAATATAGAAACTAGAGAATAGTTTGCTCTAGGAATGTTCATAAAATCAGAAACACTAAAAAATACAGAAATTCGTCATGCAAAACGCGAGCTTATACTTTGCAAAAGAAATGCATTGATGAGAAACACTCAAAATGCAGAGATTCTTAAGCAAACCTCAACTCAACCAAAACTACATATGTATTTATGATAAAAACTAAAAAAACGCAGTAATTTCTTTTGCAATAAACGAGAATGCTTTGCTCAAGAAATGCTTCAAAAATCATAAACACTCGAAAATGCAGAAATTCTTAAGCAAACAACAATCTCAACCATAACTACATACTGTATGCATTTATGAGAAAAACTCGAAAAACGCAGTAATTTCTCTAGAAATACTCGAGAGTTCAGAAATTCTTTGGCAAATTCTTAAGCAAACCTCAATCTCAATTAATTTATGAGAAAAACTCAAAAATCCAAAAATCCGGCTGCAATTTAAAAGACAGGTTTTGTTGAATAAATGTCCAAAAATACAAATGCTGAAAAATGCAGAAATTCTTAAGCAAAACACACAACTTCAGCCAAAGCTACATATTTTTGAGAAAAAACTCAAAAACGCAGTAATTCCTTGAGAAAAACTAAAAAAACGCAGTAATTCCTTGAGAAAAACTCAAAAACGCAGTAATTCCTTGAGAAAAACTCAAAAACGCAGTAATTCCTAGATAAAAACTCAAAAAATAATGCAGTAATTGAGAAATACTCGAGAAAACCAAAAATTCTTTCGCTATAATCGAGAATGCTTTGCTCAAGTGAAGTAAACCGCATTCTGTCCATCAGTTTTCCCGAGCTGTCATTTAGGTTGGCCAGGTGGCGCTGTTGTCACCATCTCGCTGGCGCCATCTGCCGGCGTCCATTGTCACTCGTGCGCACGTTTTATCGCCCGTAATTAGCATCTATCGTTTCGATTATTGCACGGTTTCTTCCCCCCTCATTTTCCCCTTCTAAATGTCATATCCTCTCCTAAACGACCGTTTTCAATTTAAGTGAATTGCGCGTCCATTGGCAGCCCCAACCAACTGGCTCTCGTAAATCACCACCTCAATTTCCAACCACAAGATGGCCGCCCCCCGTAATTTCCTACCCTCCTCCTCCTCCTCCTCCTCCTCACGCATCGACTCATTAAATCCGTTTGTCCACTCAACAACACGTATTGGACCAGCATGGGTTGTGTCTGTTGTCGTAATGTAATCCATGCAAATGGTCTGTTTAGGCTTAGGGCCCAAACCTCCCTTTCCACCCTTCCCTTCGCTACGTCCATTAGTTTAATGAGGCCCATCGAAGGCGAAATCGCTCGGCTGCTAAATTAATTTAAGTCCATGCAAACCGGACAATTTGCTCGCACCAAACAAGGACCATCTTTTCGAATTTGTCCGACAAGGGTCATTACGCGTGCAAGATGGCGGCCATGGGTTCGACACTACACGTTTACCAACCCCAAACTGTTACAAAAACAATATTCGTATACCAAATTTCGTCTCTGGTTACAGAATTAAGGGACATATGCCAAAATTGACCCAGTCCCATATATTGATAATACACAGAAAAATTTCGTACGAAATGTTACCTTTTGACATCATTTCCTGTGCCGAAAATGTGTTTTCGGCGAAATGTTAAGAAAACTACATATTTCGTTCGAAATCTACGCCATGATTTCGTGCGAAATGTGTGCTCACACGCAGGGAAATAATCGAAAAAAGGTGCGCATGCGTAGAAAACAATGTGACCACGGCAATAGGGACTTTCGTAAAATAAATCCCTATTGATGGTTACTCTTTGCCAATAGGGACTAATAGGGATATAGCAGAACTACGTGTATGGTCACACATCTTTATTGCTGATTTGGGGTATTTTCGTACGAAATTTCCCTTACTGTTTCTACGAAATACGAAAAAGGGAATGTACTTACGAAATGTGATTTCGTTTTCGTCTTTTATTTCGTACGGAATTTCTCTAACTGTCTATTAAAAATATATTTTTTGGAAATGTAGTGAAAATTTACCAAAATTGGCCTGATTTCGTATATGGATAATGTAATTATTATGTGGCATCCATATATGATAAATGTATGCAATATGCCACGAAAATATGTTGTAAAACTTAAACAAACGTTAAAACTTGAATGAAGAGTATATGGTCATGAACACCAATTAAGTGTTATATTACATGTTAATTTTTCAAATTTGTTTAGGACAAATATTTTGGTAATATTATACATTTATAATGTAGCAATATATTTCTAATATATTAAGATTACATTTTTCGTAATATATTATTTGTAAAATATATTCTTAATATAACATGAAAATTATATTAACATCCTATGAATATATTTTTCTTCGTTATACATTATCAGCAATATATGTGTAATGCGATATATTAAGAAAATATATCGGTATATTTATAATATATTATCCACATTATTTTTCCATATGGACCCATAACGTCAGGAAAAGTCAGGAAAGTCAGGGAAATTTTGACCATTAAGTCAGTGAAATTCAGGTGCAAGTCAGGAAAATTCAGGTGCAAGTCAGGAAAATTCAGGTGCAAGTCAGGAAAATTCAGGTGCAAGTCAGGAAAATTCATAATGTCTGGAAATTTGTTGTGACACAACTATTTTGATTGGTATAAGTATCTCGTGAAAAGCATTTGAAAAGCTATGTTCGTGATCTACTTTTTCTAAAAATTTCGCCAATGAAAAATTCGCAATGAAATTTCGCTATGAAAAATTCACCTAAAATGCATTATTTTTGTTAAAAATATTTCGCCGGAGAAGTACTAAAAATTGCAGTGTTTGTGATCTAGTGGTTTCAACCACTAATGTTCGCATCGTTATTAAATTAATACACTAAAAATCCAATATTTCTCGTAATTTTTCATAAATTTCGCCTATGGCAGTCTCTTAATTATTTATATTAATATTTCTTCTTATACAAAATTGTGGGCATTTTTCCATCGTTTCGTGATCAGATCTATAATTTCTAAAATTTCCGACATATGGTATATTTGCTCGGATCAAATCTGTAAACATTTTCTTGAAACTGTCTGGAAATTTTCCAAAAAGTGTTTGGAAAACCTGGAAAAGTCAGGGAAATTCAATTGACGATGATAGAAAAATACAAAAAAATATAGTTAATTGTAGCGTTGCGGATAAAGTTAATTTTAATTACACGTGACACTTTTTTATTTGATAAGTCTGGGAAATTAATCAGATTTGGTGAGGGAAAGTCAGGGAAATTGAGTTGCAAATTTGAATTCTCCATTAGAGAGCCATTACCACGTCCAACAAGACGGCCATGTTGTTTTTGTTGACTGTCATAAAATAGTTGACGATGTCGACTTCTCTTATTCTCATCACTTTGGTATTAATTTGGGTTCTGTTTGGCACCCAAGGTATTTTCATGAAAATGTGACGAATGGCGACGTTGCTCAGCAAGGTGGCGTACATGGACCTAAGGTCTTATCATGGACAAATTCATCATATTCAAAACATTCATCTTTTTTGTAATTTTCGTAAATAATTCCGTAAAAGGCCCTTAACTTTACCCATAGTGTCATCGTATATCGCTATTGCGGTGGTGGAGCCAAGCTTGATGACCAGATCCCTGATGATCCACGCAATGACGCCCCCTGGTGACTGAATCTGATATTGAAACGAATTCATATGAAAGTTAATCGAGTCAATCCCATATGGAAAAAAGATATATTAAGAATATATTTTTTTCAATATATTATCCATATATTGAAAATATACCAAAATTG
>JAQGAF010005686.1:0-11598 GCA_034687865.1 Kryphioiulus occultus | reverse complement strand
CAGAGTTTTTCCAGTGCTTAGTACTAAGGCCTGTTTTTTGGGCTGACTAACAGTGCAGTCTGTCGGCAAAATCACTTTCAATGTAAAAATTAAATTACCTGATATCTGATGAGGTAGTCGTGAAGCTCGTTAAACGCTATAGATCTTGAAGAGGTAAATTGAAGCACAATAAACCACAAATACTTTTTAAATAACAGTTCGGAAGATGTTAATATTTACCCTTCAGCACCACTGGTGGACCACAATGCTCGAGGTACTTTCTTGGTAAACTCATCCAGTATCTATGATGCCAACGAACGACTGAATTAGAACCACTTCAAGATACCCGTTAGCTCAGTTGCCAATAATCGTTTTGTTTCTAGTAAAATCATGTGTCGTAAATTAATCACCTTATTGAGCAGTGTGTGAGCCACTCTGTGTGGATATTCATTATCAGATATGACAACACCACCCAAATTATCCGCACGGACATACACATGACATAAGTAATCTGAAAAATCGTCCAATTAGTGATGATTTCATAAATTTTAAAAGAAAAGAAAGGACAATTGATGAATGACAAAAAGAAATGAAAACAGCAACCAATAGCCCATTATTAAGTTTATTTAAATTTGGGGTTGGCCAAAAGATGATGAATGATGACAGCTAATGAGGGCAACTGAACTACACATTTATCTTTTGTGTGTCACTAAAATCCATGATGATGTCGTCAATTTGGAGCAGGCGGGAGAAGGGTTGAAAATGATGACGACTACTGGCACAGTGAAACATAATATTTGAACGTTCCATTATCATTGCCATAACTTAAACCTCAACTAGAAGAATGTATCAATTTGTTATCATAATGAAAAAAATTAGACTAATTCTCGTTTTCAACATCGATTGCCCTTCTTTCACTGACAATTTCAACATCTCTTCAGTTTTGAAAATAATCCGAAGTACCTTGTTCCCTCACTGACGATCTCGTACCAGCTGTGGTTCTTTCCACCAAGATCTGAGACGTGAACGACATGAACTCTTGGACGCTGAACACAAACGTAATACGATAGTAACGTTAAATTATATTTCCTATCGGAATATGTCACGATGTGTGCAATGGAGAGCCAAAGTTTACCAACCTTCCCCTCTGGAAAAATCCAAATGACGACAAGTCATTTTCTTGCTTCAACAAAACACCTTTGGAAGCATCCTTGTAAATAATGCTCATTGAATACAGCTTTACCATGATTAAGAGAGTATACCGTATAACTATTTAATTAATTTATCATAGCAAAAAAGCACTACAATTAAAAAATTGATAAATATTAGACAGCAAACTTGCAAACATTCGCTGAGTAGAATCACAGAATCAACAAATGGTCATTTAAGCCGATGGCAGTAGCGCCGTTATAAAAGTGGGGCAGTCCATAAAATCATGACCAAGGACCATACTTTGAAACTTAAAAAGTGGTGTAAAATTGGTTAAACCAAGGGATCATGGTTAAACTACATGTGTACTGTACATGTATATCATATATACGTCATGACCATACATGTACGTACATAAAGCTCGCATATCTCGAAAAAGTTGGGTAATTTTGTTTATTTAGTACAATACATAATAAAAAAGAATTTACAAATGTGCAAATGGAAACTGAAAAAAAGGCAAGAATAACTAAAAAT
Source organism: Kryphioiulus occultus (assembly GCA_034687865.1). Taxonomy (NCBI): domain Eukaryota; kingdom Metazoa; phylum Arthropoda; class Diplopoda; order Julida; family Julidae; genus Kryphioiulus; species Kryphioiulus occultus. The sequence goes on along the minus strand of JAQGAF010005686.1, from coordinate 9,936 downwards.
CGACAGATGATTGCCATGTGATTTCGGCACGCTTAAATAGCTGTCGATACTGTAATTAAAAAGATGTTCGAGCTAAACCCAATTTTTACAAATTCGGACAAACGAATAAAGCACGAAACATTACAAATAACGTGGAGACAGTCTTGGTACCACCTGAACAGTGAAACTGGCTTACAATGCTAGTAACCCCCCATGGACATTAGAAAATAAATTTTGAATTTTGAATTCATTGAAAATGTTTTTCTAATGCCCATGAGTGGTTCCTAGCAGTGTAAGCAAGTTTCACTGTATTTTTAAAATATATTTATATTCTCAATTATGTTAATAACGATGGTGCGGCGCATAATCTTTGACAATCCAGTCGATGTCGTGACTATTTATGGACCGCACCATCGTACGTCGATCAAAAGCACGAGACGAACACTTTCTATATAAACTCGTGGACGATTTATATCATTATGCGTTTACCTCGATGTGGTTTACATGAGCAAGGGGAGATTCATGCGGCTTCGGAGTCTTTTGGGCGAATCCTGTAACGGGCTGCCAAGGGTAATGGCGGAACTTCGGCTGTACACATCCACGTTGCACTTAGAGTTCAGCTTGTCCTGAAAGCAAAAATTAAAATTGGCTGTTGAGTGGGCGGCTAGTGTACGCATTACCCCGCATTACCACACACCTGCAGCCGATAATTCCACGCAGGGCCTAAGAGGCATCCTGTCTATGGGCACTGGATGGCCCACTGGTTGGGTGAACCAGAGTGCTGCACAGCTCCAGCTTGCCCTGCAAAAGTGGGCGATTCAGGCACCAATAACCAGTAAGCCATGCTTAATGACAAGAACAAAGTGCAGGAAAGGAGGCAACAGACACATTGAAGAAAGCATTCAAAAATATCCCAAATGCACATCAAAAAATGCAAAGAAAGACACAGCCGACATGCTGGCTGATAGTGTGCATACAGGGCTTTGACCAACAAACATTTGACAGCCTGGACAACAACTCAGGTAGACAGCGCTTATCCGTTGAAAGGAATAGGCCTACCTGAAAGTCCGAGTAGGTAGATGCATTGGAAGTTGGCAGCAATGCATTGGTTTCCAGCTCTCGAGCCACAAACGGGTTGAAGAAAGGCTTCAGGCCGCTCGTCCTAGACAAGTTTTTTTTAGCTGAAGGCTGAACCTTCTGGTGCAATCGTCGTGGGAGGCCTTTCTGCTGGTAACCCTTCTGCTTAGGATTAGACTGACGAGAAAGACGCTCGAATTAGTGATAAAGGTTAATGAAATATCTCGAAAATGCAACTTTACATAAAAACTAATATGCTGTTCACACGAAAGTGTGAAATTTGCAGTAGTGTGAATACTGGCGTTTGGCTCGGCTACAAAGTGTTTTAGAACACTTTCTGAAGGCGCAGAATTTGTTAGGTTACGTTACTGAGTTTTAAAAACAAAGGAATTGGCAGGGTACCGAAGTTATCTTGGACGATGACAGCGGGGGCTTTCCCAGAGGCGTGCTACATGTGTTTTGGGTTCTCAGAACCGACCGGGTGCAAACACGATTCATTGGTGTCATACGCGAGGTGCTGGACATGGGTGTGATTATCTGTTAGATGGAACAAACGCACAACAGCAGGGTTAAGGAGGGGAGCACAAAACGACAACTGTATATCAGAACAAATTACATGAAACTACAATGGGTTTTAAGTGCAACGTCTACACGTTCACAACACTGATGTACACGTTCCCAGCTGGTTACTCACCCTCGAAATCTTGCTGGCACGAGCGGAAAGGGGCGTTCCCAGATGGGTATTGGGCCGCTTATATGCCATCGATGTCGAACATCCGGGCCCTTCCATATCACGGGATTTCTTCATTTGCTGGGAAAAAAACCAAAATTTTAAACTCTTGTGCTTACTTTGTTTTTGTATATTAAGTTGATTTATTTGTTGCACTCACTCGCTCCAAGCGCTCATTTTCCTTTTCCCTGTCGTAGGTCTCCCATTGGCCCTCAACATAATCGCTAAACGATTTTCCGAAAACGGTGAATTTGGAGTCATGCTTTGACTCCCAAACTTGCACCGCTTTCTTAATTTCATCAACGAGCTGCAAAAAAAGTCAGTTTACGAGGGTGGTCACATACCCTCAAATCTGGATTTTCGTGGGTCATTTCTCACCTTGGGAATCAGAGTCTGGACCTTTTTGCGTTCCTTTTCTTCTTTCAGTAGTGCCCCACCACGATTGTTGAATCGGTCTCCGTTGAAGTCTTTTTTCTGAAAGAAAGCATCAGCACGATGAGCAAAATAAATGCGCTAGTGGCTCGACTATGAAACCGCAGTATCTCACCGTCACAAAAGCGACCAGCTTTTCGAAGAGATCTTTTAAACGGACCACTTTTTCGAAAAAGACGTGGCACTCATTGTGTAGATCCTTCAGGGTTTTAAAGTACTTCTCATGTTGCTCAAGAACTTTCTCAGTGCAATCATCTGGCAAACAGAATCAAAATTCAGGACTGGTGAAACCCATCAAAGGAAGACAGTTTCATTTGGTCCGAAATTAAGAAGTTAAATAGACAAAATTCAGGAAAAACGCAAGGAGTGGAAAATTGGCAGAAATCATTCAAGAATAAATTATGAAGCTTTACATTTCCCACATTTTTAAATTATAATACATACGTAAACCAATAATTCATATTTTGAATTATTTCCAATTTATTACTTTGTTTTTAACATCATATTTTTGCAAAGAATTTCACGGGCAAAAAACCCAACCTTGGAAATTGCTTGTGGCAGGTACCTACCAGTGTAATACGGGAGGAAAGCTTCCTTCTGTTCTTGACTGTACAGACACTTGCTCCAATACATAACGATTTCTTCACGCAAGCGGCCAATCAATATCTGTATATTCTCAGCTTTCTGAATCTCCAACTTTTCGAGTTCTTCCTTGAGCTAGCGGCAGAAAGTTTTGTAACTGAGACAATGCAAAACTTGCTGACAGTAAGCCAATCCAGCACCAAGGAAACTTACAGCTTTGATCACTGAGCGCGAGTACCCCATGTTGTTTGCCAAGAACATCTCCTGGATCGGAATGTGAAGCAGATTCCAAAGCAAAATGATTTTATCTCGCATTTCTTCGGCTTCAGTTCCTTTGATTTCACACTCTGACTCCAGCCTTTCTTTCAGTGCGTTCATGGCGTCCAAGCTCTCCATTGTTAGTGGAAACTTATCATCAGCATCTGCAACCCTACGCTCAAAGTGTGTTTCCGGTTTGGTGTCAAGGGACCTCCACAACCGAATGATTGTTGCTCTCAAGGAACTAAACAGGCAATATCTGCGTTCCTGTAAAAGAGAAGTCGGCTTTACAACACTAAATCTTATGACATTCCTAGCCCTGATTGTGGCAATGATACACTAGGAACGCTTGAATGCATCTTCAGGACAATTTTGTTACCAAAATAGCAGTAAGCTAAACTTTAGTGAAGGCAAGAAAAGTTAGTTTGAAATCGTCGAGGCCATTTATTTCCCAGGGAGTCTACTGATAAAGCAAGAAAATGAAGAAAAACGATTCTCCGATCCCTTGCAAACATTTTAAACACAGAACAATGCGGGAAACGTTTAAGCCATTTTTATACTGGAGAAGTGCTTAGGTCCTTCAATGCTCACCTTTTCCTTTCGAAAGTCCACAATACGAGTGCGTAATGCCTCCAACTGTGTGTCTGTTGGCACTCTGTCGTGAGCGTAAGCCACAGACGAGAAGCCCAGCTGGGACTCTAGCGTTTTTTCCTCGGCCCTTAAGGACTCGAAGGAGTCCAGCCGCCTTTCTTTCGCGTCTTTAAGTTCTTGTAGATAAGACTCCAGGAAGTCCGAGAGCTGCAACACACTGTACTGATCATCTGGCTGTAAATGAAAAAGTTAAGACATTCAGAAGGAAATGATTCCCCGAAATGTGTGAATAGATTCAATAGACATTCGCAATAGGTCATTTTCTAAACTAGTTTTCAAAGCTCATTAACACCTGAAGCAATAAGTTTAGTAGGGACATTTGGGGATCATCTGAAACCAACTAGGATTTGCTGGGCAAAGCAGACACCTGCTTGTGCACACCCTCTAGATGTTAATTCCACTTCTGAGAAGACTACAGTGGATTTTGAAACATAGGTTCTGGTATAATCCATCCATTCATCCAACAACACAGTAGTGAAGTCACACACTGATCTTGGCCATTATTGGCATTCAACTTCATCTAAAAGGTGTTTATTTGGGTTCAGTTTGGGATTCGGTGCAAACCTGTCAAGTTTTTACACAGCCATGACTTAATACCACTTCAAATGGAACTCACTTTGAGGACGAGAACGTTGTCATGTTGGTCCAGAAATGGCCTCTCCCCGAACTGTTGCCACAGCTTTTGCAGCACTAAATGGTCCATAGTAACCATATAGTCTGTGACACTCATACTTTCAGTCATGGGAACCAAGGGACCCAGTCTAAAGCATTATTGGATGAATGAGGGTTTATTCCAGCAAAAGCATGCCATAATCTAGTAGAATGTCTTCCCAGAAGAGTTGTGACTGTCCTAAAAGCAAAAACTTGGCAAACTTTTGGCTGCTAGAGGAATTATCATAGAAACACTAAGCACAAGCAAGTGTCCAATTTATTTTGGCAATATAGTGTATTTTAACACATTTGATGCCATAACTAGCAGCAAAAATCCAGCCTTGATTACCATTAAAATCACTTATCAAGCCTGTTTCAATGGCAAAATGGCAGAGTATACAAAAATCCACAAACCTGCTTCGATGGTAGGTTCAACTCGTTTTCGAGGCTCAGTACCTGCTTCCCAATGTTCTCAATTTTGGCAATAAGAGTGTTGTATTCGTCCTGTTGAGCATTCACTGCTTTCGTCATCATAGCTCTAGCAGCCTGAACAAATATCTCTGTGCGTCGGGCACGCTCCTCATGAGATAAACCAATGTCCTTCCAAATTTGTTCTATGTGACCTAGAGTGCCTGGAAGCAACTCCCGCACTTTCGAGAGAAACAATTCACTGTAATAAAAATAAGTCTGGTTAGAACAGCTACGATGAATAATGGTAAACTTGTTAACAAAAACGTTTGCACGAATATATCACTTTTCACATTTGTCGAACTTGCACTCTGTTTACCAGTCATTATCTTCTTTACCAAACCATTCAGTAGATGATATTGCCATGACTGCTAGAGCAATACTGACAATATAAATGCAGGATAAATGTACAGCGCGCATGTATATGCGCACTTTTACAAGGCTAGAATTACTGTCATTATTTCACTACGACTACCTATGGTAGGTTCTTCAAATGCAGTCCCTGCACGGCCAACAGCATCGTCAATTTCAACAAATACCGACAATAATGCAGATCTGATAAGGTGCGTAGTACTGTTGGATTGATCTTATGCCGATCTTACACAGTCAGTGTTTGTAAATGTCATCATTTTGCTACTGACAGTAAGCTTATGAAATCCAAAAATTGGGATAATCTTCAGTTATGTAAATTGAACATCAATCCATTAGTACTGTGCACAATACACGACCAGTATCACTGTCCGTAGTAACTGAAATTAGCATTCTCATTAGTCATTACTGACGATTATCCGAATCTGTCAGTATCTGTTAGTACCAGTATACATGTATATGCATATTTCATACACTCCAATCAAGCACTGTTATACTCAGGCGCCCACTAACGAGTATACCTCATCTGTTAGATACTTTCTATAAGGGCGTTTATTATTCCAAGAGCTCCTAAAACAGTGGCAAAAAGGCATTTCGTTCTGCATTGAAGCTGCCAAGAATACACCTATTGTGCAACGGGCCTAGTTTTTCGAAAATTTGTGCCTAGCATAAAAACGGGGGCATAGTCACCTGAATTCATCTCCCGAATCTTCCATGGCACTGAAGATGGATTACTAAGGAATGTAGCAATGAATTAGCGCACTGAAATTCTCCGAAATGAAAAGCTTGTTCCTAAGTCAACCGTTTCACCCGTTTGAAAGCAGTGCCAAGATGGCGGATTTCCTTTTTCGGTTGGAATGCGCGTTTGGGGGGCGTGGCTTGATTAAAAGAACCAATAGGAAACAAGGTGACGTCATCTATTAGAACTTGTTTTTTGAGCGGAAAATTCGAAACATTGAGAGAAATTGTTTCAAGTCGTCGTTTTAGCTGTCACCAATTGAAAACAGCTTTACCATGAATGAGAAACATTCCGCATTTGACAATGTTGTAATTCAAAAATTTCCCAAGAAAACGCTGTAGTGCAGAAACAACACTTGAGCCAGTAGAAATAGCGTCGTTGTAAACTTTTGTACATGCAGTACGTTGTTTTTAGCAGCGATTCTAAAAATTGTGGTTGAATTTCTAATAGCGCAAGAAATCACCTTGCTTTTTTCTTAATTTTGTCAAACTTTCAAAATTCTGAACTACGTTTCTGCTTTGGATCTTACAAATTTACAAAAATTCATAATGACAAATAAGATAACCAGTATTGAAAAATCACGGTGAATAAACGTAAAAATCGGCTATGATCAAAAATAACTTTTTCTTTTTGGTAGTGTTTGGTGACAATTTTAATTGTTGTTATTATCGTAGCATTTAGTTCATCAAATAATTGATTGCATTATGAAAGGCTAGAAAAATCAAAATTGACCACTCTGTATAGTTCGAACTTGTTAAAAAAACATTCAGTAAAAGGTTTATTTTAATACTACGGAAACAGCAGCGAATTTTAAAAATATATTATTAAATGAGACTCATTTTATGGCAAGTGACTTTTCGAAACAAAAAAATAAATACACCGTTCTCCCGTTTCGCCATCAAACACGAAACACTTTTTATATCGACATCAGTTTATTTAAAATTTCTGTGACACGTCTAGGACCATGTTTCCCTCTGAAACCGTTTGGCTGCTTCCAGTTTCTTCAAATATTTCTTAGCTTCGACCTCCGTCATTTTCCCCTCGCTCACGACAATGGTCTCGAGGGCGCTGACAACATCCCTGGGCATCTGCTTGGAGTTTCCGGCCAGAAGGAACCAAGCGCCACCGGCGTCCAACAGGTGCCATATCAGGCTACGTTCGGCCAACATTCGGTCCTGGACATACCTGTTATAACAGGCGAATAATGGGGAATTTGGGTAAGAACAATGTTCTCACATTTGATGACATTGAGATAAACAGCAAAAAAACTGAATAATATACCAGTTACATGGCTTTACAATATAACTCTGGTAAGTTTTTAAGGACTAACTTACACTTTCTCGTCTTGGTCCCTCGAGAATGCGATGAACAGCCGCAGTAGACCGCTCTCCTCCATCCGTGCCCACTCTTCGGCGAAGAAGAAATCGCCCTTAGAGTTGCGGCATCCGAAAAACAGGAAATTGCCACCCACATTCATGTGCTGTCGGTGGAGCAGAAATGCCCTGAAAGGGGCGCAGCCAGTTCCGGGGCCGACCATGATTACCGGCACGTTGGGATCTTCCGGAAACGTCATGGAGCCCCTCTTCCACCACACCGGAATGGAGTCCCCGGGCATCAGTCGTGCCAGGTGGTTCGAGCATAGCCCCAGCCTGGGCGCCGCCATCTTTGTCCTGTAGTTGACCACGGCCACGAGAAGGTGTACCTCTCCAGGTGTGACGGTGCAGGCCGAAGCTATAGAGAATGAACGGGGCTTAATGGGGGCGAAGAGGTCGAAGAGGAAATCTAAGGGCACACGGGCGGTGGTTCTGTGAAAGTCCCGTAGCACCTCCAGGGAGCTCCTCCTGCTGGCGTGGCAGTAGTTGTAGAGGTCCCGCTGGCCTTCAGCGGACAGGAACTCGGCCAACTTCTCGGCTTCCAGTTCCTCGGGGCCCGCGAACCGTGCCAGCAGTTCGAAGAAGTAACGCCGGGGCACGGCTTGTAAGTCGAGCCAGCTCTGTGCCCACTCACCGACCGTGGCTCCATTGTCTAGTTGCGGGAGAGGAGTAGACGGTTCTGTGGGCTCCAGCACCAGCACTGCTGCTGGGTCGAAGCCAAAGATGTCGAGGAACTCGTCGACAGTTTCGGCCAGGTTGCGCGGCTGTACCATCAACACATCGCCTGGGGTGTACTCGATGCCCGAGCCTCGGACGTCCAGCTTGATGAGCCGCACATCCTGGAAGTGGCTTGCTGCTGTTACCCGTGTGTTGCTGATCACGGTTGCTGATGATGGGTTGGTCATGGAAAGCCCGTTCTGGGAGTTGGTCTGGGCAGCTCCTAGAACAGCGCAGTTAGCGGGTGCGATGTCAGGCCCACTGAGAAGCCTGACCCTGTATTTGGGCTCATCGGCACCAGAATCGTCCGTGTTCGTTCCCTGCGAAAAGGAGTGCAGCTGGCCGACCGCTACCCACAGATCGCGCAGCCACGGATCGAACACCGCATCGGGGCCCAGATCGTGCTGATCATCGGCCAAGGCCACAGGCAGCGTCGCAGCTGCGCCCAGTTGCAGCAGCCGACGGTGCAACTTCTTTGCCACGAAGTTGAATTTGGGGTAGGACGAGTCGCCCAGCCCAAGCACCGCAAACCGCAGCCCCTGCAGACAGTCGTGGGGGAGGTTCTTGCGCAGCAGAAAGCGCCAGAAGCGCTTCATGTTATCTGGCTCCTCACCCTGACCCGTAGTGGCGCAAACAAAGACAGCAAGACGCTGCTCGACCAGCTCAACCATGGGGTAATCATCCATTGGTAATACCCGGCTTGTTAGTCGCATGCGTTTTGCCTGACGGCCGAGGCGTTCTGCAATGTCCTGGGCAGTGCCAGTCTGGCTGCCATACAGCACCACCAGCGCCTTTTCTTCAGAATCTTCACACATGGCCACGTCCGAGTCGACCTGAAACAGGAAGTCAGTGAAAACATGATTTATAATGGTTGTAGGTTGCTTGATGGAAACATGATGTCCAATATTTAAAGATGGACATGTGCTGGCCAGGACAAGGGACTTGTCGCCTTAGAGGGTGTCTAGTGGATTTGGTACTGCAAATTTCTTGACTTTTAAAGATATATTAGACTATGGGGCCGTTCAAGTTTTGTCATAACAAAACAGTGCTTTTCAGAAACCTCCTCTACAAAAGTGATGACAATCATTGGCCAAAAAAACGCAGTAGGCGGATTTTTTTTTTTGCAAAACTGGATGAAAAAGAATGATGAATTTTAGCCAAATTTTTATTTTATAAATTCCATGACCCTGACGTAAATTTCATGACTTTTCCATGACTTCCATGACCTGAATTTTATTTCGTAACATTTCCATGACTTCCAGGATCAGTAGACAACCTGTGCACATACCTGAGCCCACCCGTAAGAACGTTTGCAAATTAGTGCATGTTATTTTTCTGATAAAAACTTTTCACAGCAAGATTTTTGCCCTCTGAGACATCAATGTGTCCATGATAGCAGACAGCCCAGCAGAACGCACAAGCATGCTTTTCAGGATCTTTAAAGACAAAAATTTGCTGTACTAACAGTTTTCTCAGATCCAAGCCTTTACCTCAGGGTTACTATCTTTCCAACGAATACGCGGTGTGGCTCATAGAATTGTTTTCAAAATCTTTCCAAAAAGGCCTTTCAGACGCAGGTGTGAAATCAACACTCTCACCATGATCATGCTCTCACGTCTGCCGGTCGCCATCTTACTCTGTTGGCAGTGTATCCGAATACGAGTGCAATTAAAAATGATTCCCCCCTCATTCTACAATTCTCATATTCATAGATTGGGAAAAATCGAATAAGAAACAAGCTGATTTGTAAAGCTGATCGATAAAGCTCCTTATAATTGTCACTTTCCTAAAGGAAATTCTCTAGCTACATGATGGAGATGTATTTATTGACAACATTGAAAAATTATCTTGATCAGTGCTGCCACAGCGCGGCCGTCAATATGTTCCGACTCTTGATCGGTTCTGCCATC
>JAQGAF010005685.1:0-11599 GCA_034687865.1 Kryphioiulus occultus | reverse complement strand
AGGGTGGATACAACCACCATCATTGTAAAATTGAATTTCTTGAAGCTTAGGGCTGTCTTTTGGAAGAGAATTCCAACATCTGATAGCATGCAAGAAATAAGACCAATAGTATGGATCCGAGTGGGCTCGGATTATGGGCTAGGCACATTCTAGATTGTTTTATTTACTAAAATTTTCTCATGTTGACTAATCCTTAACATTTGAAATGTGCCGTAATGAAAATTTTTACTATTTCTTTCAGAAACTGCCACAAGTGAACAGAGACTTGGCCCACAAATGGTTGCAGGTGGACGAAGCGGGTAACAAGAAACAACAGCAGGTATTACACATCTTCTCAGTTTTGGAATTTTCAGTTTTTGGACAAGTAACAAAATATTGTCATTTTGTAGAGAGCACAGTCACTTCTGAAGGATGACAGATTCAAAGCCTTGTTCACCAATCCAGACTTTGAAGTGGATCAGCGGACCGAGGAGTACCGTCTTCTTAATCCGATGATTTCGAAAGCGGACAAGGCCAGGCAAAAAGAACTGAAGCGACAGGAGAAAATTGCGCTTCATTTTGATGAAGTTGAAGTAAGTCAGCTTTGTGACATGTTAGGACGACATACAGTATGTGACACTCACTTCTTACCTCAGAATGATGAAAATTAGAGTTAAAACTTAATAATTGGCCTAATAATACGTTGTAGAATTTAATTTTTACTATTGGTTAAGTAATTGAGTGAAATTCTGCCAATTTTGACAGGGTGATGCAGACACTCTCATAGACTCAATGTTAAACGAAATTTTTAATATAACAGGGTCATACCATCAGGGAAAGCCAGGGAAATGTTGACATTTTTACCATTAAATCAGGGGAAATTAGGGAAATTCATAATGTCTGGAAATTTGTTGTTGCACAACCATTTTGATTAGAATAAGATTATCATGAAAAGCTGTATTTGTGTTCTACTTATAATTCACCAAAAATGCAGGGTTTGAGATCTAGTGGTTTCAACCACTAGTGTTCACATTGCTATTCATATGAATTCACTAAAAATCAAATATTTCTTGTGGTTTTTCAAAAATTTCGCTTACGGCAGTCTCTTTATGACTTATATTATTTCTTAAAAAATTGTGGGCCAATTCCATCATTTCGTGATCATATTTATAATTTCTAAAATTTCCGCCATATGGTATATTTGCTTGGATCAAATCTGTAAAAATTGTTTCTTGAAATTGTCTGGAAAATTTTCCAAAATGTCTTTGGAAAACCTGGAAAAGTCAGGGAAATTCATTTGATGATTTGGCTAGTCATCCTGAGAGAAAAATATAGCTAATTGTAGAGCTGCAGATAAAGTTCATTTTAATTACATGGGGCATTTTTTTGATAAGTCAGGGAAATTAATCAATTTGGTCAGGGAAACTCAGGGAAATTAATCAATTTGGTCAGGGAAGTCAGGGATATTGAAATACAAATTTTGGTATCAACCATGTATAACGTGAAAGGCCTAGTGCCCCCAAGTAATATTGAGGGGAACATTTGTTTCGCATAACGTTAATAGGATCATTTTACAAAGTGAGATATATGTTTGGGCCTCTAGGTAAAATATTCAGGAAGCATATTATTAAGCTTGCCATTGCACGTCACGTTCTTGGAGCGTGTAATTCGAGAGGACAAAATGCCCAATTAGAAAGTTATAGATTGGCATAAAATTATTGTACCTAAATTATTGTATTACATAAAATTACCCATCATAAAGTTACAGTTGACAAGATTATTTTATGCATGTCTGCAACCCTGAATTATAGGATGCATGGCAGGAAAGCTCGCTTAATTTCTTAGGTGCCTTATATGCCAGTTTATCTTTGACGCTATAATTCCTGCACAAACAAAAGTCCGTTTCATTAATTTGTGGTGACGTGTACCCAATAAGATACAGTGAGCTTTCCTGTCATGCATGCGCAAAAGAAACTTCTCAAGGGTAACTTTCCGATATATAATTTTCTGTCGCAAATGCACATAATTCATTATTTTATGTCACTTTAGAACTCTAATTTTAAATTTTGCCTTATCTTTAATGGGTAAATTTTTTGATCTGCACGCATCACATCAGCATCACATTTAAGGCACCCTAAGTTGCCCCACTAAATCTCTCGAATCACATTGAAGTCCTAACATTGTGTGAGGCAACTAGTTTTCCCAATGTCACGTGAACCAGCTAGTGGACAAAATAGTATCATGTTAGACAGCTAGTGGTCCCAGTAAAGTCAGGTAATGTGAAAGGCACCTGGTGCCTAGATTTACTTCAAAATGATTGAAAATACTGCTGTTTTCCAGCCTCCCTTTTACTGCAGATCACAAAACTGCAGTTTATTTGAATATAATGTAGTTGATTCGAATATACTGCACTTTACTTCAAAAAAAAAACTGTAGTATGCCTCAATCAACCGTGGAATTTGTTCTCCGGGTTGAACAATTTGAAAAAATACATATTTATTTGGCCGGTATTTCAAAATTTAGATATACTTAGGCAGTGATCACCCCAATTTATGGTAATCATGTTGATCCCTCACAGTACAAAAAATGTACCATTTTACTTGTTACCAGGGAACTGGATTGTCCTGGGTTTTGGTACCAATTGTAACCCTCACTTATACACATATGGTTTGTGACCATCCATGTAAGTTCTCACAAAGTATCTGAACACTATAAAAATCGTTGTTCACATGTAAATTAAAATGAGCATAGTTTTAAAACTTCCTGTATTATGTAAAGTACATGACGGTGGTTATATAACAACAGTAAAAACATCTGCGAATATAAGAAAGACTTTAAAAAAATTGACTTTTTCACTGTCCTACAAGTGAGTCCTCAGTCCTACAATAATGGAGGAGACGTTTAATTCGCACTGTCTTTTATTTTATGTGCCAACACATTCGTATATTCTGGCAGTAATGATATCCTCACTTAAGCACAATTTTCCAACCCAATTTTATCCCACATAGCCTCAAACATCGGCACTGTCATCTCCATAGAGTTTAACATGGGAGGTGGCAGTACCGATGTTTGAGACTGTGTGGGATAAAAGTGGGCCTGGAATTTTTGCTTTAGTGAGGGTATCATTACGTGAATGTGATGTGCCATAAAATAAAATACATTGCCAAGAAATTAGGCATAGAATTAAACGTCTCCTCCGTTGTAGGTTTGCTATGCCTGTGTTAATTATTTTGCAGTGAAAAACTATTTTTCTTTTAAAGTCTCTCTTATTTTTGCAAATGTTTTTTGTTGCTATATAAACTATGTAATGTACTTAATATAATACAGGAGCTTTTAATAGCTGGGCTGTATTGAGGTTTCCATGTTATATATATACTAGGAGCTGGGAAGTGAAGAATGAAGAGCTTGATGAATATAAGGGTAGAAACCTGGTTAGGGTCCTGCTTTATTAAAGTACTTATGCGTGAGGAGTTGCAGATTTGCAGATTGTAGTTTTGTCATGTGCTAATAATTCTAACCACTAGGAGTAAAGTGGGAGTAGTGAAGAATTGTTTATAATTCTGTTTCATAAACATTTCTTCCTCAATCCTCAAAAATGTGTGAGGATTGGATGATTGAGGCCTGAGTTTAGTGAGGATTTGAGGAGTTTGGCAGGCTCCACCCAATCTTATTTTGAGTTGTTAATTAGCCAAATGTGTGTAGAAGTGCACCATACATTTTCCATGATCGATTGGGTTGGCATGTTTCTGTGGGATAAAACCTTGCAAAATGTGTTATTGGGATTTAAAATATCTCACAGGTTGTTTTTCCTTAGTACAGTGACATATTGTTGAATGTTTATCTCAATGCCTCAACTGTACTTAGAATTTTTACATCATCCCAAAGAATAATCATACGGAGTTTGAGGTTTATTTCATCTGTACTACTCAAGCATTTTTTTCTGAAACCCAACTAGGATTTCTACCCCCAAACTCAGATGTTCTTCTTTCTTCACCCCTCAACTCCTCATATAATTTTATGAAACATGAATTCCTCAATGTCTTACAGCTATCTCTCAGATTCATAAATTCCTCACAGCTATCTCTCAGATTCATCAATTCCCCACAGCTCTGTCCTTCAGATTCATCCATTCACCACACTCCTCAATGTTTATGAAATATGATGGCCTCAATTCTCAAATCCTAACCTATTTTTGAGCATTGGGGATGACATGTTTGTGAAACAGATTATAATCAATTATTAACTACTCGTACTTCACTCCTCACTCCAGAACGTTTTGCTAGATAGTGCCCTGGTTTAATAAGCCAGTCTGTTCAGCAAAGCAAATCCCAAAAATGTGAAAAAATTATTAAAAGGGAGCAATGTAGGTTTATTTCCAAGCATTTCATACATTTTATCACACTGGTAGTGACGTCCAAAACGATGTGATTTCTCCCTTTTTGTGATGGTTATATTTACAGATTCCCAACAGTTTTGTGGTTTTCTATAAATTGTTAATTTTATAATCAATTAATCAGATGGAACCTGAAGGCCACCCTAGCTCTGATGAGAGCAGTTCTGATGATGAGCACACTTGGGCTAAAGAAGTGAAGAAGCAGTATCGAATGATAACGCATGAAGCGAAGATAAAGCAGCGGGAGGCAGATGCTGCTGCTGAACTGAGGCCGAAGTTTTATTCTCTAAAGGCTGGGGAGGAATTTGCTGGGTTAAATCAATTGCACAAAATAAAGATCAACAAGTAAGTAATTTAATGCAAAAAGTGGCTTGCAGTCTCAGCATTTGTGTAATACTTGCTTCCCACACAGGTTGGGTCTTGGTCAGCGATTGGAGCAGGAAGAATCCAGTGGCATCATCAGTCAGTCCAACAGCGCAACAGGTAATCGGGAAATGACATTCACATTGAAAAAGGTAAGACTTACTGAGCAAGAAGAGATTGATATACATTTTATGTTCTGTACTTTGCAGCTGAAATTATAAATTTTGTTGTATGTTTAGGAAAAAAATGCACTCAGGCAGATGGAAGCCACAAAGAAGCACCAGGAAGAGCGTAGGAAGATTGGCCGGTCAGCTAAGGCCATACAGGGTAAATTGCCACCAAAATATTGGATGGGTAAAAGAGTGAAGTGAAACCCCTCCAAGCAGCTTTTGGTTTAATGGAGACTGACTTTGTAAAATAGTTATTCTACAGAAATGCATCATTGCTTTTGTGCACTTCGTGTACAACTTGTGGAAATTCTTCCACCATTTGTATGAAAGAATTGTTAAATTCCATGGTGATGATCATTCTAAAAAGTTTTTGCAAGCAAGAATGATCGTACACTTGGGAATTGTGAGAACATGATACAAATATAAAACAATGTTTTTTTTTTAAATTGGAATGTCATGTTTGCCTAACCATTTAATCCTTTTGACTTCCAATTGAGCTCTACAAACCTGGAAACATTGGAAGAAACATTTAGGCTTTTTTACTTTCAGTTTTTGGTTATGTGAATGGTTATTGAGCAAAATTCAAAAGTGTATACTCCATCTGGTTAGCAGTAGTTTGTTCTTGGCTAACAAACCAGTTATTTGCTGTTAAGGAACCAACGTTACATTGAATGTTACATTAGCTTTCACTGGACATTTATGAAGCGTCATCTGATGGCAAACATTGATGGCACTTGCATCTTCTTATTTGAAAGGAATTACAATCAATGTAGAGGAATAAGTGAATTTAAACATACAGTATATTTCATTCGGTTTGCAATTATTTTACATGCCCACCTGAAATCTTATATCATTCAGCTTATTGCTTTAACTGTGCATTTAAAGTGCACTCATGGCGTCTAAAAAGTGCATTCTTTATGATTGCACTATTGTGATGCCCAGCCTAAACGCCCAAGTAAATCTACAGGTCAGTTAACACTTTTTAACAAATACAATCCTTATATTGAATAGTTTTAATCTCACTTGGTTATCTGGTACTCTGTAACATCAGCCTTGATTTCTGGCATGATTCCCAACTCACGAAGACTTAATTTCAAAATCATTTGTGGTAAGTTGTAGTTGTCTTGCACCTCATCTCAGGTGTTGCGAACTGTCTCCCACATCGGCAACAGTCTTTTGCGTCTCTGACTGCCCCATGCGTCGCCGGCATCGCCAAACTCTGAACTATCCCACTCGTCGCCAACTTTAATGCACATCACCAGCGGCCCCGTTGATGCCAGCTTATCCCGCTCATCTCCAACTGTCTCTGGCATTGTCATCTGTCCTGGGCGTCACCAACTGTCCCGTGTTTCGCCAACAGTCCCTCACATTGACAAATTCTTCTGGCATCACCAACTATCTATGGACACCAACTTCAAATTAGCCCCAACTGTCTCCCACATCGGCAACTGTCTCCTGTATCACCAGCTGTCCTGCCCATTGCTAATTGTCTCTGGCAGTGCCAACTATCTAGTGCGTCACCGACTGACTCAGGCATGGCCAACTGGCTCCGGCATCAACAACCGTCTCGGGTGTCACCAATTGAACTTGTGTCACAAACTGCCCCACACGTAGTCAACTGTCTCCTGCGGTGCCAGCTCAGTGAACTATCCCGCACATCACCGTCTCCAGTGATGCCAACTATCCCGCACATCACCGTCTCCAGTTATAGCAACTATCCCGCACATCACCCTCTCCAGTGATGCCAACTATTCCGCACATTGCCAACTGTCTCAGCATCGTTAAATGTCCAGCATGTCAACAACTGTCCCACATTGACAAATGTCTCTGGCATCACCAACTGTCTGAGATTGCAGTCTACTCAGGTAGCAAAATAGGATTGAGGACGTCTTACAAAAGAAATACCCTGGACGTCCCTGTTTGTCAAAAAAGACGTCATAAGGACCAAAAAAGTCCTCATTTTGCAAAAAAAGAGGACTTTCCAAGGGACATGCAACAAAGGGAAATTTGCCATATGGGACGTGCAACATACTATTGCAGCATCATACATACCAAAATGCCTGGTAATTTGTTTTTCAAATTGATTTACTTTGGTGGGATTTTACTGTTTCTTTGTCTTCACAGGCAGATGCACAAACCACTCAGCTATCCAGACATCACAAACATGCTATGATAATGTTTAACCTGATTCCTAACTCATACAAGTTTGAGTTACTGTGTACTGCCTGAGTCTGTCTCGCACACACGTATGATGGTTGGTGCGTCTAGGGCAGTGGACCGCTACCTGGCACGTGCAGGACAGTGGCCGTCTGCTATGAGCAGGAGAAAGCCGTGCTGTATGGCATGTCCAGGACATGCAATTGACCAAGCCTCCGATCAATCAGCTTCTCTGCTTAAATGATCCTTCCACTCGACACCTTTCCACATTCAAGCTATCCACAGTCAGAGGCCTCCACCCACCAGACCACTTATTGCCTTCCTGACTCCTCAGTGAAATCAGAAATTGGCGAGATACAATCATTATCAAGCAACCCCGGCTCTTCTTCATCATTACATTCATCCTTCCTTCACTCAATCCCTGACGGTCCAGTCAGACCTATGTCCTTATGCAAAGCTCATCCGCTCATGTTAAAATTTAGTGCATGGTACACAGGTTTTTATGCCCGACATCACCTCGTGCATACATGTTAGTATTCATCCACACATCCCAGCTAAGGGTTGTATGTTAAGCAACACTCTTGGCCTTGACTCATTCATACTCGGATTCGGCCAGGAGTAATGCGTTAAACACCACTCCCAGACTCATCTCTTCTCCATTGTAATGTTAGGAGCTCAAGAAAATACTTGCAAAATCACACCTACAAATCAAAAATTCTATGTTGGGAACTTCATCGAAAACCAACCCCAATTTTTTTGGAAATGCATTATAAGTTCACATTCAGTTTCCAGTGATGTTTCCCTAGTAGAGATGATATCGCTTGAGGGTGCAATAAAACCTCCACCATAGCCATCACCTCTATCCCTATGATACACTGTTCCATTCTGAGTACCTCCTTACTCAGAACAGAACCGAGAACTAGCTTAACCTCAGCAGAGAGGTGGAGGCCTCACACAAAATACTTCCTGGGGTCACGCAACAGATCCCAGGTCCCATAAGCGAACATCACCCGCTCGCTACGGCAAATGGCAGAAATATCACGCTTAAACTGCCGCAACGAGTAGCCAGGTAGACCGCCGTCAAACCGTGGCAGGACGGAGAAATTAACATATTTGATGGATATGTGACGGTCTAACATCATGTATCCCCCTGACCAAGTGGCAAAGGCGCTCAGCTAAACCCAATTTTGTAAATTATGGTGCTCTATTTTGTCAGCTGATTGGTGGCGGTAAATTTTGAATATTTCGTACACAGCTTCTAAGATTAAAACGGTTGTGAGAGTGGGAGTTAGCATTTTGAACTGTCATCGAGGGTAATACTGGCTGACTGTTATACAGGGTCTTCGATTTTTTTGGTTTATTAGTTTTTGGGTTAGGTTGCGATGATATCGAAGTCGTTTTGGGTGGTGCATTGATGATGTGAGTGGAATTGAATTGGGGGGGGGGGGGGGGTTTATAATAGGGTGAGGAGCTACTAACAACAACACAATTCCAGTAGCCTCTCACCCCACTATCAACTCCCCCCTCCAAATTCAATTCCACTCATATCATCAACCACTAGGCCACCGGCGCCTGCTGCAGTAGTGATGAAACTTCACTGTGTTTTCACTAACTTCAAATGTTTTCTCAAAGAGATACTTGCTCTTAGGGACTGCATCACAGGGGCAATGAAGATTTAATAATAGTAGCAGATCTTCCACTGCAGCATCAGTAATTGAGTGCTTTGTAGCATAACATAGTGATAAACCAACACTTTGCTCCAGTGTCAGTCTTGCACCCAGATATAGTTGGTCCAATTGATTTTCACTAGTAATTGTTGGTGCATCTGTAATGGCATTCAAGTGGTCTTGTTGACAAATGATAGGTACTGCAGCAGCACCTTCGACAAGTGCTGTAGAATTGCCAGATTCTGTGACTGGGACATCATGTTCATCTGAATCATACGGTTCTTGCATACTGTGACAGGTGCAGGGTTGTTGAGATTGACTGTGAATTGAAAAATAAGTTGTCTACTTGTTAGAATCCTGCCATAAATGTTTAGAGAATTGCATGAATATATATGAAGCACATTATGATCACAATGTTTACAAATAAACATCTCTCTATTCATGTGCTATTTCAAGGTCTAAATGTCATTAAATTATCTAGGCAAAGAGAAATTAATATGAAATTCAGTGCACTATTATGGTATGTAGATGTATGAAAACATTGCAAAAATTATTATTATTGTGTTACCTTTTCGATTTAGCAATATATCTGTACAAAGTCCTCGAAGGAATTTGTCCTTCTCCATAGTTTTTATAAGCTGTCCTTGTTTCTTTAAGAATTCTATGCATTTTCACTCAAATGGCAACACTGGCTAAGCCCTAAGCCAAGCCATGTGTTATGAAATGGCAGCCAGCAGTGTTGTCAGATAACATGACCCATTTAATAAGTCTCTATTTAAACATAAAAAATCTACTTACATTTGAAATGTTTATTTGCTGTAGTTTTTAAATTTCAATGTAGTTATTTATTAATCAAATTTATTAATCAATTACATTATTAATCAATGACAAAATGTAAACAAAACTCAGATTAGACTAATTTTGGCAATATATAGGCAATGATAGGGAGCATATTGGTTATCTGGTAGCACTACTGCAATTTGGTTAGCTATAGTGTTATTAGCTCAACTTGGATTAGAAATCCATTAAATGACATCATAGAAGAAGGATCTGTGTTTTTGGTGGAATGGAGAGTTGGAAAGAGGCCACTGGATGGTTGGCTTGTAATTGAAGCTGAGATCATTAAATGTCATGGTAAGTACATTTACTCTTTTGAAGTAAAATTGTAAGACTTGGAACACTTGGAACATTAAGCCATCTTATAGAAAAGGAAGCAGTGCTTAACAAACTGCTTAATGAGATCACAAAAGATCCAAATGAAAATGCAGCTGACAGCAACAGGAAGAGAATAAAAAATAGGACTACTGATGATGAAGATGATGACTTTCCATCTACTAGTGTAAGTATATACATCTATCACCAGAATTCTGGACAATTCAATTGTTATTTTTATATAAACTATAACCTATTTATGTAGCAAATAAAAAAATCAAAAAAGCAAGAAAGTCTTCTTGGGGCAAATGCAATACAACAAGAACTGCTGGACAAATACAGCTCAAAAAAGAAGAAACTGAATAACACACCAAGTTGTCATCAATGTATTGAATTAATGGAGCAGAATAAAGTCTTAAACCAAGAGCTTCAAGAAATGCAGGCAATTTTAGCAAAACGTGAGTTCATTGTATTTAATGATATATTGTGACTTATGCCAGCATATTGCATGTAATCAAAATGTTGCACCCAAAGTTCTACTAAATTCAAAATTTAAATATAGATTTAGCAGCAGTTTGAGAGCAATGCTTAGGCACCCAAGCAGTAGTAAATATAACATAGGCGCCTAAATGTTGTGCTTAAAATACTGCTAAATTCAAAATTTAAATAAAGATTTAGCAGCAGTTTAAGAGCATTGTTGAGGAACCCAAGCAGAAGTAAATATGACAAAGGTACCAAAATGTGATCAAATGCACTATAAATTGTTCACATATCTGCATAGTTGAGTCATCAGTATAGTCATTAGCTTATTTGAATGATGTTCTATTTTAGAAATGCCACAAGTGTTAAAAGAGATCAGTGAAGTATTATCTTCTCGAAGATATAAACCTGCATCACCATCTCAAGAAATACTGATGTTGATCAGAAAAATGATGGGTCACAATCAAAAGTAAGAATCTTATGTAACCATTTTTTTAGTTTAGTGCTTCTCACATTTAACTGTTAGAAAATAAAATATATATCTGATGAAAATTGTTTCAGATGGAGATTTATCCAGGAAGCGGTGTAATGTGCCCAGTGCTAACTTTTGAAGCAGCAAAGTCAACAAATAAGCCATCAACTTTTATTCGCATGCTATTGGTTAACTTATTTGATGAAGAAACATTATTGGAAGAGAATCTAGGTGGCGGTTCCAGCAAAAGATTGGACATTCACTCCACTAGAAAAAGTCAACTAGACAAAACAATAACAACTGCTATAAGACGTAAGTAAACTTTTAAGCACAATTAATGTATACATTAGTTAACCAAAATTGTCCTTTTAATTTTCAATTTATTGTTTCACATAGAAACTGCAATGAAGCACTTCCCAAGCAAAATTACCCTTGGTCAATCGGGAGTAATCATCAACAATAAAATTGCTGAACTCCGTCACAAAAAAAGGCGTGATAATTGTTCAGTAATTGAAAAGTAGGATTTGCATGTTTCTTTGATTTTAAATGTTTGAAAGCATGTATTAATCAAATGAAATTAAACATGTGCAATAAGTATAACCACTATTGATTTATCTTATCCTCACATGTACCTAGATGATAAACAAATATGTACCATATTTTTAAAAAGCCATTTTACTTTCATGTTTAATATATTGCAGCAGGTATCTGAAATATATTGGCAATATATTGCAGCAGGTATCCAACATGCATTGGTAATGTATTG
>JAQGAF010005684.1:0-11600 GCA_034687865.1 Kryphioiulus occultus | reverse complement strand
CCGTATTTGTCGAAACTGACAGTAATATTCCCGTGTAGGGTCCCCTAAAATCCGGATAATCGTCATTATCGAACGTCAATACATCAGTATTCCCCTTAGACGATCCGTATTACTGTCCGTATTTGTCGAAACTGACAGTAATAATTCCCGTGTATGGTCCCCTACACACTCCCACCACCAAATGATGAGATATTCGATAATTCGAGACAGAATCAATTTCGAGTTAACCGAAATTTGTCAAAATTAGGTCAATAATGATGGATTTTAATCGCATCACGTCCTTTATGAAGATCCCCTAGACAGTTAAAAAAAATTCGAAGGCTCAGCAATTTTCACTTTTAAAGTTGGCCGAAACGGCGAAGAGATGGCGCTGCGATCGATGCCAGCAGCTGCGCAGCCACATATCCCGAGCTGGGAACGATCATAAATCGAGTCGTGAGCGTGCTGCGAAGGTCGCTGCTGTTTTTTTCCGGAATATTTCTTTCCTTTTCTGTATCGGTGTCCGAGCTCCCCACGCCCCCGTCGCCGGCAAACGTCCTAGGTGTCCGAGGGAAGGCCCTGGTCGAGCGTGACAATTGAGTGTCGCAAAATTTGGATACGCAGTTTGTCGTGTTCTTCGTGATGTTCCATCCACGCATGCCAGCAGCCTCAGCATCTTTCAGCGGCCATGACGTCACGATGAGCTGCTACTGAAATTCTCCAAATTTTCGTTCATTTCATCCTTGCCGAGGACCATGATTTCGCATGGTGTGCCCAACGAGGACAAGGTCGCCAAGAAAAACAGCCTGAACCGCAATAACAACAGCATGAAGCATCCGTCCCTCAAACGGTAAGTTCGGCGTTTTTCTGTTTTTCACTTTTGAGGTTTTCACTTCTGGGCAGCGGTTTTGACTTCGGTTTTGACCTCGTGTCAGTGGCAAATAACGGGACCCCCCGGCCTTGGCATTGTCGTGGGGATTGCATCGAATGTTGCCGGAAAAATAAATTCGTCGATTTTTGCGTCAATCGATAAGCGCACTGGGAATGTGGGCCATCACGTAAAAACAGCCATGGGAAGATGGAGAGTTTGCTCAGCTCAGAGCCTGGGATGGAGCGTTTGCTTCAATTTTTAATGATGGAAAATAAAAAACACACCTACAAGTACGTAGATACGAAATTGCCAACGTGCTATCGTGGCATAGGAATGCGAGGTATGACGCTCTAGAATCGATGTTGAACGTTCGAGTATTATGTCATTACTCGAGTGATGTTCAGACACCCCTCATCTAAATTATGAAATATTCGTGACAGAAATAATGATTTCAAATGATCAGAAATTCGATCCAAAATTATGGTATGAAATTGCCAACTTGCTATTGTAGCACAGGAATTCGAGGTACATGTATGACGTGTGGAGCATTTGTGAGGAACGTTCGAGTATTATGTCATCACAAATGTGATGTTTAGAACCCCCCTCATCTAAATGATGATCTCATTTTGAATTGACCGAAATTTGTGTCAAAATTAGGTCAAAAATGATGGTACGAAATTGCCAACGTGCTATTGTAGCATAGGAATTCGTGGTATTTGGAGATTCATGGGGAATGTTCAAGTATTATGTCATCACAAATTATGTCACACACTCCCACCACCAAATGATGAGATATTCGATAATTCGAGACAGAATCAATTTCGAGTTGTGCGAAATTTGTGTCAAAATTAGGTCAATAATGATGGTTTTTAACCGCATCAAATCACAATTTTAATATCAGTAACTCTCACTACAGGCGAAATGTTCTGCTAATTAAACTGGATGACAAATGGCGTATTTTTACCCAAATTTATTTGACAAAATTACTCGATTTTTGATGTTTGGTTGACCCCTACCCCTGTCGTCATTCTTCATCACTTGGACCATCCCAAATTCAAAAATGATTCGAATGACACATTGCAATGTGGACCCTACAGTACACTACACATTTTATGTAAATACGCTCATGTGTAGGACTTGCATTTTTAATTGAGATACGTTAATAAAGAAGAAAGCAATTATGTTCTCTTCGTTAGCGGCATTATCCAAGCAGAAAATGAGACTCTGCTAAAACATTCCGACCTTATACCCTGTTTGTCATGTTCATGAACCAAACCAAAAAAGAAAAAAAAATACAGAAAAAATTATCGCTTCTCACATTCCAGGGTGAACGAAAAGGAATTTCTGAGGGATGCTAAAGTAATTTGCAAATGTCAACCGTAAATGGACTTCATGTCTAGCATCATCCTAGTTTTTTTATAACGTTATTTCAATCACAATCAAGAACAACGAGCTGAAATAACGTGGAATAATGTAACGTGTTTCTCTGTCGAAAACCAATTCAGACTGTAATTATGATAATACAGTGGTTAATATACCAGGATTCATACCGTCAGGGAAAGTCGGGGAAATGAAATGTGGTCAGGGAAAGTCAGGGAATTGTGGACATTTTGCCCAAAAAATCAGGGAACGTAAGGTGAGAGTCAGGAAAAACTGTCAAAATTTTTAATTTCCATTTTGTGACTGTAAATTTTTTAATTTTCAACTCATTTTTGTGAAAAACACCCTATAAATTACACATACAATTCGTTATTTCCAGTAGTTTTTTTTCTCAAAAATTACGCCTATACGGCGTTCCCTTTTAAAGAAACGAGCTAAAATCCATCGTAGAAATGTTTAATTTGAGGGACAATTTCTTGGGTTGGTCAAGGAAATAGTTGGTCGAGTGTTCCTATATTTTACTGCAAATTGTCGTGGCAAAGAAAAATATACCATGTACTGTCTAAAATTCATCCTTTAAGATCTGATTTTTTTAAATTTCGCCTGCATATATTAAATCTGTTATTTCTGGTCTGTTTTTTTTAAAACAAAAAGGGGCCTGCATTATTCTAATGAATATTAATATTTATAAGTTTGTCTTCAAAATTGCATTAGGACTACATATTTTTTTTAGAAATTTCGCTTACGGCGTTCTCTTAATTGTTAATTTGCAAGCATTGCTCTCATGATAATATTAACACAAATATATTTTTTTTAAATTTTTGTGTGGTCTAGTTGAGCTGCAAATTTTGGTATAAACCCTGTATACTTATGCGATAACGCGCATACCTATGCGTGCTAAATGAAGCAATAAAAGGGTTGGATTTGAATATTCGCAGAGTAGCAAACCGAAAGTGACGTCACAAATAAATGCTTTTGATGACCTGCCAAGTTCCCAACTCTTATCACTCGTCTAATTATCGTGTCCAATAAAAAGTCTCGGTCTTTATTAGCGCCTCAAGCTCTAATTAGCACTCTGCCGAAAAAACACGTAAGACATTGATGGTGTGGGGTTGTTAATTTTAATCATAAACAACTCCCAGAGCAATCGTGGTTTTTTTCATTGCACCATTTAGCAATGCCATTCTGACAACTGTGAATTATTAGGTACATGTAACTGGAATTGAATTTCAGTCATACTTGCATGTACGGTGTATGTGTAACGCGAAAATAACTGGCTGCTACTAGTGTTTTGACAGTTTTTATGCCAATGAAATACTGTAGTATAAACCAATTTGTCACATTGCAAGGTTCATACCGTCAGGGAAAGTCAGGGAAAAGAAATGTGGTCAGAGAAAATCAGGGAAATGCTGATATTTTCACCATTAAGTCTGGGAAATTCTGGAAATTTGTTGTGGCCCAACTATTTTGATTGGTATAAGTATCTCTTTAAAATGTCCGGAAAACCTGGAAAAGTCAGTGAAATTCTATCGAAGATCTGGCTAGTCATCCTGACAGAAAAATACAAAAAATATAGTTAATTGTAGTGTTGCAGATAAAGGTAATTTTAATTACATGTGACATTTTTATTTTGATAAGTCAGGGAAATGAATCAGAATTGGTCAGGGGAAGTCAGGGAAATTGAGTTGCAAATTTTGGTATGAGCCATGTATTGTCAATTAACCATATGTCAATCTGTATACCAATTTAACACCAAAACCGCAAACAATGTCAACTGCGGAATGAAATATTATTTACAGTATATACTGTATCTGCTTGACGTAAAATTTTACTAATTTGCATACCGTCAAAAGCTCAATTTCCCATTTCCAGACTTGAAATTTTAGGACAACTTTGGCTTTTTATATCTTGGCATTTTGGCAATGAATTGTTGGCAGTGCCTGATTTTTCATTCAGGATATTCGCCTCAAAAATGCCTAACAGTTGTCACGATCTGGGGGGTTGGACCTCAAATGTGCTTTCCCCAGTTGCTGTTTTTGGCAAGATTGTTCACTGCCATTTTTGCATCATTCTTGGTTTTTGTAGACTTTTTCTGTGCATGTACGTCAGTAATCATTAATCCATCAATCTTAATTAGATCTAGGCTTCTGCGAAATGCATTTCGCCAAATTATATCCTCGTGACTACATGTACAGTGTACATAAAATTTCATAGAATTAGATCCTCATTTGGTAGCTCATTTTGTCTTCATATTTCGTCAACGTTATTCTAACATGCTGTGGATCGTAATACCAGTACTGCAGTGAAAGGTCGTTTAATTAATAAGGGATTTTCAAAAAGATAACCACTAAGGGAATTAAGTACAGGTACTGTCCGATAAATTTTGATTAATTTTTAATCATTCTGTTAAGAGAAAATGAAGGAAATTGCAGTCTTGAAATAACGTGGCTAGAATCTTTACTTTCTGAAAACTTCTGAAAACTTTAAGGATTATCATTGAATTCCGATTGCAATTTAACTACAGTAAATTAAGACAAATGCGTAGTTTTAATCATTTTTGCTGCTTAACTCGTTATGGGTTTTTGTAGGTGTTCCGAATTTCATGATACTTATTTATGGCAGACTTCATTTTCGAAAACAAGGTTGATAAGTTACGATACTCTACTTTTCAACAGCTGGTTGTGGTTATGAAACTTTCTGAATTAATGTTGCCTTAATAAAATACACGTTTCCAATTCATATATTTAAAACAGTTCACGGTTGGAATGCATTAATGTATATGTAGCTACAACCTAATATGGCTGTAATGTGTGACTACTCGTAAATGAAAATACCTTAACTTCAATATTTGATACATGTATATTATGTATCGAGTTAATAGGATATTCATATTTCGTATATGTAATCACAATTTTGTAAACAATTGTGAAATAAGAACTACACAACTCTATTTAGATTATTCAAGTACTAATAACGTAGGCTGTATCATTTTTTTTGAGAAATTATGCAAACTTTTCCAATAAGTTTAAATTGAGGAAAAATGTCATGGGTTGGTCAAGGAAACAGTTTGTCAAGTTTTCCTATAATTTACTGCAAAGGTACAGTCTAAAATTCATTATTTAGGTTCTGATTTTTCTTAGGTCTACTTTTTTAAAACAAAAAAGGGCCTACAGTCTTTTCTTGAATATTAATATTTCTAAGAATGTTTTCAAAATTGCATTATTACTACATTTTTTTAATAATTTCGCCTACGGCGTTCATTTAAATGTTAATTTGCAGGCATTGCTCGCATGTTAATATTAACACCAATATAATTTTTAGAATTTTTTCGAGGTTCTTAATTCTAAAATATACGCGGGGTCGCGGCGAATGAAAATGCGATTTTTTTTTCAAAAATATTAGATGAAAATTGTGAAACAAATCAGATATTTGCACGTGAAAAAAATTAAAAATATTAGATACATGTACTTGAATGTGCAAAGTGTGGAAAACATAGTTAATTTTACTTACGGTCAGGTCAGGCATAGGTCAGGGAAATTGATCAGATTTGGTCAGGGAAAGTCAGGGAAATTGAGTTGCAAATTTTTGTATGAACCCTGTAGTTCATACACATGCGAGTGGCATGACATGACCATTGGTCATTTTGCGCAGAAATCCAGGCACTATACCATTATGATTTCTTATAACGTTTCTTTGACAAATGTGTCGACATACATCGCATTTACTGTATAACACATTTTGCTGTGTTGGATTAGTGTCAGCATTGCGCAAGCAGTAATTAAAATAAGGACAGTTGTCGCCCACACGATAAACTTTGGTTTAATTGCGCTTTAATTGCACGTTCCTACTCCTGTTCAACCCGTGCTACTGCATTTGAATTCACTGCCTCGTGTAATTTTTTGAAGGAAATCGTGAGGTTCTAGGTTTTTAAATTTCAGTCGTGGCTTGGATTTAGGCCAGTAGGTGTTTTGAAGCCTGCCTAGAATATCAATGAAATCACGTTTTCATTACCAACTGTGTTGTTTTCTGTTTTCCCTCCTCATCATCTACCGCTTTCGACTAGTTTTGGTCGTCGTTCACTTGAATTTCCAAAACGAAATTTCCAGAAAACACGTACAAAAACAGCCTCTGAAGACATTTGTACAGTGGATGGGATTGGGCAGCTGAGGCACTTTACAAATGGATTTTAAGGCTCGAAAAATTGGTACAGTCTTACTTTTGCGAAAAACATTCTATAAATTACACCTACAATTCGTTATATCCAGTAGTTTTGTTTTCAAAAATGTTTCCTACGCGTTCCCTTTTAAAGAATCGAGCTAAAATCCATCGTAGGAATATGTTTAAATTGAGGGAAAATGTCTTGGGTTGGTCAAGGAAACAGTTTGTCATGTGTTCCTATATTTTATGGCAAATTACCGTAGCAAAGAAAAATATAGCAGGTACTGCCTAAAATTCATCATTTAAGATCAGATTTTTTCTAAAACATTTCGCCTGCTAACTTAAATCTGTTATTTCTGGTCTTAGTTTTTTTTTTTAAACAAAAAAGGGCCTACAGTATTCTCTCGAATATTAATATTTCTGAGAATGTCTTCAAAATAGCATTAGGACTACATTTTATTTTACAAATTTAGCCTACGGCGTTCTCTTAAATGTTAATTTGCAGACATTGCTCTCATGTTCATATTAACATACATATAATTTTTTTAGATTTTTTTGTGGTCTAGTTTTTGGGAAAAATTTGCCTACAGCGTTCTCAGTTCTAAAAATATACGCGGGGCCACTTCGAATGAAACTGCGTTGTTTTTTGTGAAAAATATTAGATGAAAATTGTGAAACAAATCAGATATATGCATGTGAAAAAATTGAAAAATATTAGATACATGTACTTGAATGGGCAAAGGGTGGAAAATAAAGTTAATTTTACTTACATGTGATAGTCAGGGAAATTGATCATATTTGGTTAGGGAAAGTCAGAGAAATTGAATTGCAAATTTTGGAATGAACCCTGTCTAAGTTGAGAAACCACCAAAAAGTGCTGAGATGACACGTAGAAACATGCACTACAAATAAGTTTGACTAGATGCGCAGCATTAATCAAATTAGTTTCAAATACATGTACAATACATGAGTGAAAATGAGAATTTCATCAAAAAACTTGTACAGAAATGTTGTAAGCAAACCAACATACGGTACATGTAAGTGACGATCGTCTTTTCTTGTCATTCTGCTATTGTTATCAAAATAGCTTGGGTCCAATGTGATCACATTAAGCTGAATCCACTAACTTTATCTACATGTTTACTTCCTCGTAAATGTGTGCGGCCGCATCTCATAACCGAGTTATGAAATACGATATTTCACCTGAGTTCTGCTAAGGCTACTTATTCGAGAACATGACCATCAATCAGAATATTATTGTACCCGGATCTGAAGGAATAGGTTTGTAACGCCAGGGTTGAATTGCATGCATGTGGTATGGAATGGCGATACCAGAACTGCTGCGTCAGGTTGTCATTGTTATAGGTTTACTACAAACGCTATTTAAATGGCTCACACCTGCTGAGCAACTAACCACATTGTACGAAGGAGTGGTTTAATCAGCCATTCGAGGATTGCTGCCTGTGTTGAGAGCGAGTTTCGTGAAGGTCAGCTGAATGTCCAAAACTGGTAGAATCCATCCACGCCCTTGGAACCCCCAGCTCTCATAAGAAATCCAAATACCAAATCCTTTGAATTTGAACCATGAATCCGGCTCATGGAAACCATCCAGATGCTATTGCATTCGTGAAAATCTAATTGTAGACTAGTAGTATTCGAGGAATGTCATGGTGCTCTGTGGCATTCTACATAATTCAACTCAAAAAACGCCATAAATCATCAATGTATCAGAAATACGCCCTGCCAATCCTGCGTAAACTATGAGGTTCCAATACGGGGGACGTAATACTGTCGGAAATTGAATTTTGTTGACTTTTTCACTTTAGTAATACAAATACCAGGTATTATCACAGAGCCCACTGGCTGACTTTGACAGATAACATCATATGGCATAATACATCGATTGAATAAACTTTACCTGAAACTTGATTATGCAAAAGAAGTTGAAACAGCCGAGGCAATTTGTTGACAAAATTCATTCACGCGATGAAATCGAGACGGATATTAATGCAAGTGTATATTGACTGCAAATGCATTAGTAAGTTTCTGTAAATGACACGTATTTGCACAGCATAATTCTTCTTCATCACTCTACTGTACGTTATATTCCCAGTTCCAATACAAAATGTGTATATGTAACCTTACTTGTCTAGTAAACAAAAATGCCACCTTACTATAACTCAGAATTTTTCCTTTTTATGTTATTGTTAATTTAACAGGGTTCCCACAGAACCTGGGAAACCTGGGAAAATCAGGGGAATTTTTAAAAAAATTTCAAACGTTTCTAACACTTAATCAAAATTTCAATCCAGAAGGTAGATTATGGCGTGTATCGTGGTTTTTCGGTGAAATCGCCTTTTGCACAGTGACGGGAAACCCCAATATGGCAGATTGGTTTTCTTCTATTCGGTTTCATTACGACAATATCGAAATTTTCCACATTAAAATGCAGGGGAAAATAAAATTTTAAACCTGTGAAAGTCAGGCGATTTTGTTGCTAAAGCTGTGAGAACCCTTATTTATTTTAATTTGTTTTTTCTTATCGGTGTATATTTTGAGCCTCATCTAACATAAGCTAACCTTGAAACTTCATTTCTTTATTTTGCCTCAATTGCCTGCCCTAACTCAGGCAATCACTGCCAGCTTACCAGCCGTTAGGAGAAGCCCGCTATCGCGTAGTGTCTGTGGTCAGCAGCAGCAGGGACTATATCGAAGTATAGCCTTCTTCTAATTCGACTAGTGCAACCTCGAAAAACAAGGGGCATCTGGAGCTACTTAAGGCGATGTTTCACTAAAACTGCGTTCTCACGTGTCAATTTTTGTGGATCAACTTTCTGTGGAAAGCTAGTTGAAACGTGAAAACACGATTTCAACAGACTTGAATCAGAGTTGATCAATGATTCGTTGAATCGAACTAAGTTGACCACCCTTCAACTTTTGCTCTTTCAACAGCTTTCAACTTGCTCGAGTCCCATTTGGAGCACGTGAACGAACAAAATTTCAAATTCGCACGCGCACGAATTCCATTTTCGTACAATCGTGTTACATTCCTCTTTCGCGTTCCATGTTATGCGAATTTCGTAAAAATACAGCGAGCATACTTTGCTTTAAGTTGCGTACATTTTTGTTGAAATATCTGAACAAAAATTGAACAATTCTCGATCAACGTTTGTCGATCAATAATTGTTGATTGACAAAAGTTGACTCGTGAGAACGTGGCTTTAGGCATTCATCGGACGTGGCTTCTGCAATTTGTTTTCTGGTCTGTTATCACCCAGCCTCGCACGCAAATTGCCCAATTTTGTTATACTTCATGAAGTCATCTCCAGGGTCCGACAGATGCGATGCAACCAAATCATCATCAATCTGACTCTGGAGTCTGGACGTTTGTTTCTTCTCGTAATTTCCTGAACGGTACTTCCTCCACTAGGAAGTCTGCATGCAAGGGTGTTGCCACATCGTCAATAACACTCAGTGAGGAGAAACGCCTGGCGTGCATTAAACATGAATGGATGAGGGATGCGTCAGCCGTTGGTGCAACGCGTGATTCTTCACAGCACCCAACGACGTCATACGTGTGCACGGTTTTCAAGGCCAAAGCGACGCTAAATCAATATCAACCAAATGAGGACTTTGGCGCACACCCACATCGCAAATCATAAATGAGTCTCTGGAATTGCTCCGGAGGTGCCAAGGTTACTACAGCGCAGTCAGCACTCGCAATATGGGTTTTGCCAGATAGGTTTCATACCTTGTGCTTACTGATTTTATGACCCAGCCACGTTCTCACGAGTCAACTTTTGTCGATCAACTTTAGAATCGAAAGCGAGTTGAAGCTTGAGAACACTCTATCAACAGATTTGAATCAGATTTGATCAATGATTTGTTGAATCGAACAAGGTTGACCACCCTTTAAAGCTAAGTTCTCACGAGTCAACTTTTGCCGTTCAACAGTTATTGATCGAGAATTGTTCAATTTCTGTTCAGACGTTTCAACAAAAATGTATACAACTTACAGTTGAAGACGACTTTGAGCAAAATTATGCTTGCTATATTTTACCGAAATTCGCATTAAATGGAACGCGAATGAGGAATAGAACACGATTAGACAAAAATTCGAATGGGCGCGCGTGCCAAGTTGGAATTTTGTTCGTTCACGTGCTCCAAATGGAACAACTCGAGCAAGTCGAAAGCTGTTGAAGGACCAAAAGTTGAACGGTGGTCAACTTTGTTTGATTCAACAAATCATTGATCAACGCGAAACCTATCTAAACAGACTTCAAAAACTACAAAATAAAATCGTAAAAATTCTATTTCAATTAAATCATGAGACAAAGACACGCCAAATTTATAAAAATCTTAAAAATTCAACAATTGAGAGACTATTTCACTGTCCTGAATAACTTTGACAAGAACAAATATAAATTTACAGCGGATAATAAAGTAACTTTATTAAGGAAAACAACGTATAGCTTTTCCATACCTTTTATTAAAATCGACTATGGCAAATTTCAAATTGGCACGTGCACGCATTCGAATTTTCGTCAGATTCGCGTTCCATTTCTCTTTCGCTTTCCATTTAATGCGAATTTCGTATAAATACGGCAAGCATAATTTTGCTCGACACCATCTTCACCAGTAAGTTGCGTACATATTTGTTGAAACGTCTGATCAGAAATTGAACAATTGTCGGTCAATAACTGTTGATCGACAAACGTTGACTAGTGAGAACGCGGCTTAAGTTCTTCCAGATTTTATGACCTAACCAGCATTATTGTACTTCTTGGACTTGCAGGGATGAGCCCGTGTGTTTGATCAAAGAGAAAAATGATACCCCATGCTTTGACCCCATCAGCAATTTGATGCTGCACAAGTAGTAGGTCGCGGATCAATGAGGGAAAGCATTGTGCATATCGATCCTGCTTATCAGCGTTACTGAGGTTTCGATCTTGCATAATATTAACCCAGTAGTCGGATTTAGCCGCCAGGGGGAGAATTTCCAAGAAGACAAACGTTCAAGTTTGTCGTGTTGAACCCAGGGACCAAATTTTGGACTTTCACAACGTTGTGTTTTCCTCGTGTTGCGTTTTTTAATTGGCTATATATAGTGACACCCACCGTTGCAAAATCGCAATAGAGATGCGCGTGACTAATTTTCTAACAGCCAATTAAAAAATGTAACCTGAAAAAACACAACGTTGTGAAAGTCCAA
>JAQGAF010005683.1:0-11602 GCA_034687865.1 Kryphioiulus occultus | reverse complement strand
TCAAGACTTTTTTAAACGGTCATGGTTGATTGTGACTAAATTAGTTTATTGTGAAATTTACAATGTGGAAACATGTTGGAAATTGTAGGTATTAACATAGTGGAAACATATTGGAAATTGTAGGAACCAGCATGTTGGTCTATGCTTGTACCAGGTTCCAAAACACCACAAATCCAGCAATGATGGAACCATCATATCCCACATGATGGTAACATGGTGGTGAGGAAACAGTGGGGAACCTTCACTTACAGCCGTACACCTGTAGACGGATTTTCCTTAAGGGCCATGCACTGTTTATTTGTGATGAGAAAAGTTTCTATCATCATAACTCATGCTGTATATGATGCAGAATTCGCGTTGATTTATCTTCCATCGTAAATTGAAGTTTGATGGGATGTTCGCACTTGTGCGTAACAGGGTAAAAATTGAGTTTTTTTCAGCCTTATCCCAACGGCTTGAACAACACCTTGTTTGCTGACCGCTGGCCATCGCAATCTCAATTCCGACGTTGTTATTTTTCTTTTTTTTTTCTATTTGCCATATGTTCCTCATCCAAAATTGACCAACCCTATTTCGTTTTCATTAGCTTCCACTCGACTTATGCCAGTTCAGGAAATGGGCAGTCGCGGACTAGCCGATGGTCAGCCGCTTCCTAAACTGACCAGTGTCCGTCTCGGTGATGAGCGGATTCAATATCAAATATTCTCTCAGCATCGCTCTACTTTCTGTCCAGACTCCACTGAAGGGATTCAGATGAATTGCAATTTGTTGCGTAGACCGTGATTCCTTTGTCTTTCACTAACATCATTTGGTGAGGGTGGGGGATATTTTGAAAATTGCTAAACCTGCTTATGGTGTACTGACGTCGTTGCAGGGCCCTTTTTCTACTATACAGGGTGTTCTGCTTATTCACCCAAGTAAAAATATCATGAGAAAACAATTGAGATTGCCAATTGTCTGGAAATGACTGTTATTGTTTTGAATTATTTGAAATGTTATTAAATGACATGTGTCCAAATTCAATTGATGGGTATGATTTCACGAGCCATTGATAGCTATTGGCCATATTGCTATCACGAAACATCAATTAGTTACCATTGACACGGTTAAGAATTCACACTTAAGCTGTTGATCGAAGTTGACATCAAATGTTTTTGATTTCATCATGAAACTTTACTAATAATTAAAGAAATTATAAACATTTGGTGAAATTGGTATTAATTGGTTTTATTGTAAGTTTATGAGGAAAATATTTTAATATAGGATGGAACTGTAGGTCTATTTCAAAATGAATTTCAGAAATACTACAAGTTACAAGTTAGGAACTATTGGTCAGAAAAGGGTAAATAACAATTGATATTAAATGAACAATTAATACCAATTGCTCTCATTAAACCTATTGGTTGAATTGTTAAACAATTCCAATTTACATTTACATTTAACCAATTGATATTTTTACTTGGGGTTGGTCAGTCAGCCAGCCTCAATTGTCCTATACCCGATTCCCCCAGAGATGAAATTTTCAACTTCAGTTACTTCACTGACTTTTCCCTGACTTTTAAATGTTTTGCACTTAATTGCCCTGACCATGCTGACCAGTTAAACTGAATAAACGTGACATATGCCAGTGTACGGAGCGCTATATTTATTGCTTATTATACATAACCAGGCGATGAAACAAAATTTTCATACCCAGATATGGTGCACTTCAATTTCCCTGACTTTCCCTGACCAAATCTGATAAATTTCCGGTGACTTTTCAAATAAAAAAAACCCCAAGTCAAAATTAACTTTATCTGCAACACCACAATTAACTATATTTTTTGTGTTTTTCTGTCATGATGACTAGCCAAATCTTCCAGCTGAATTTCCTTGACTTTTCCAAGTTTCCAGACACTTTTTGGAGGAAACACCATAGAACAAATTTTTTTAACAAAAATAATGCATGAAAAATTTACCTAAAGTAAATTTTTCATAAGGAAAATTAATGATAATGAAAACGCCGTAGGTGATATTTTTAGAAAAAGTAGAACACAAATTCAGCTTTTCAAAGCACCAATCAAAATAGTTGTGCCACAATAAATTTCCAGACATTATGAATTTCCCTAACTTCCATCTGAATTTCCCTGACGTAATGGTCAAAATGTGAAGATCTATCATAGATTTGTTAAATTCCCCTGACATTTTGTATGTAAATCCATTTCCACTGACTTTTCACTGAATTTTTCAATTTCCCTGACATTTTCAGGTTTCCACGTTTTCGAGGTCTGGGGGAACTCTGTAATCGCCCATTAAACTTAAGGTTCAGTTAAAACCAAGGGTTAATTGCCCACGATTTAGGTCAGGTGTCAAAGTGTAATTGCTTCTTGATTTCGCCACTGAGTGGCGCCACAGCAGTGATTTTCGTTTTTTTTTTTTTTTCGTTTTACAGCATTATTTCAATAATATTTACGTGTTTTACAGACATTTGTACGAAAGCCTGCAGCAAAAATCACGAATTTTTATACAGAAAAAATAGCGTTTATAAAGTATCATTTGTCAATTTAGGAAATGGGTCACTTAAGTAACGAGGCTAAAATATATACGAAAAACTTAATTTGACCCATTGCGAAAATGGCAAAATTTTATTTACATTTTTCCAAAGCTAGCAAAATTGGACGGGCAAATTTTTGTAAAAACAAACATCAGTTAAAACTCCTGCAGTATTTCAATTCGCCTTGTTTTCTCCTCTCATTATATTTTAATATTATTTAAAAAAGTCTCATAAAAAACATATATAATTTTTGTTTTTGTTGTTAAATAAAAACGCATAGATATATAAATTCCGAAGCAATAAATTAGGCTATAAATTAGGCCAATTAATTTAGATCTATATATATATAGCAAACCCAACGCATATATTCATCCATTTATCGTCGAACGTCATTATTTTACTTTTTTTTCGTTTTTTGAAATATTCGTTTTGTAATGTAAATTTTGAATCTAGCTTAATAGCTTTTTATATGAAGCCATGTGTTTTTTTGTGATTTTACTTTACAGCGACTATATTTGTTTTTTTGAAATATACGTTTTAATAAATTCGAGTGAACTTCACATTTTGTAAAACTTTTTTGTTTTTAGAAATTCGACCGCCATTAAATAATATTTGAAAAATAAAACTGATCGTTAATTTGATTGAGGAGTAATTTAAGGAAGCATAGTACTTTATAATACTTTATTTTATATTTATATTTTACATTTTATAGTATATTTGTATCAGAATATTTCGTAACATTTTAATAATATCGATGATTTACTCAGGCTATTAATCCATTATCAAGGACTTTTCAAGGGTTTCAAATACCTAAATTTCTAAGCATGATTTCAAAGTCTTTATTTACCTAAGAAAAATGTCAATGTAATTAAAATTAACTTTATCAGCAACACTACAATTAACATTTTTCTGTCAGGATGACTAGCCAAATCTTAAATTGAATTCCCCTGACTTTTCCAGGTTTTCCAGACACTTTTTGGAAATTTTCCAAACAATTTCAAGAAGCAATTTTTACAGATTTGATCACAGCAAATACGATATGGCGGACATTTTATAAATTATAGATCCGATCACGATATGATGGAATTAGCCCACAATTTTGTTAGAAGAATAGGAGAAATTTTTGACAAATTTCAAGAAATATTGGATTTTTAGTGTATTAAAATTAATAACGATACGAACATTAGTGGTTGAAACCATTAAATCTCAAACTCTGCATTTCTGAGTACTTCTTTAAAATACCAAAAATTCTTCATAATGACGGAAACAAATAAAAATAATGCAGTTTAGGTGAATTTTTATAAGAAAAATTAATGCCAAGGATAAGAAATGATAATGAAAACGTCATAGGCGAAATTTCTAGAAAAGGTAGAACACAAATGCAGCTTTTCTGATGTTTTTCGTGAGATATTTATACCAATCAAAATAATTGTTGCGCCACAACAAATTTCCAGACATTAAGAATTTCCCTGGCTTAATGGTGAAAATGTCAACATTTCCCTGACTTTCCCTGACGGTATGAACCCTGTAATTACCTAAATTTCGAAAATGACTCGAGGGTTTTAATGAGCTAAATTCCAACTTATGTCAACTTATAATGACATAAATTTCAATCAATGACTTTTCAAGGATTTTCAAAACTTTGTTTACTTAAGCTTCAGTCAATAATTAAGGACTTTATGGTCTTAAATTTCCCGTAATAACCTTAAATTATTTTTCACACTGGCATTAGCCAAACAGCTAAAAATAACACGTTGGTCATCTTGTTTGGACAACGTGCACCATCAAAGTTGTAAGTTGTGTTATCCATGATCGTATAATCATTTTACGTCACTGATGGTCATCTATTTTGCATGTCTCGCCCATGGCATTCAGCCACGATTCCCACATTTTCGTGCTGCCCAAATTCCACCATATATCATATCGATATATCGATCCTTCTCGTTTTTTTTTCAAACAAAACTAACAACTGGTTGTCAGGAGAACGTTCGTCATCAACATAGTTGGCAACGACGCTTACCAACAACAGTACGAGTTCGTCAATTTATTCGCAAAATTATGCGAAAAATTCAGTCGCGATATACTCGACCAAAAACCATGTTGTGACTAATGGTTTTCAGCTTTTGGAGTAGATTGGAATATCGCGACAGTAAGTAAATTTCGTTAATCAAACGCACTCATTTTGCAATTATTGATTTTACTAAATATTTCATTCGCGTATAAACGTACGTGCATAATCCATCATTCGTAGTTTATTTTTATAAAAAGTATTAATGTATCTAAACGGTTCATAGGGCTAATAACTTTCATTTTGTTTCACGTGCAATTTCTAAGCATGCTTTCAAAGACTTTGATTACATAAGCTGAAGTCAATATATGTTATTACTTTAGAAAATTTCTTTAATAAAAATCAATTAAAACGCACTAAGATCGAGTATTTAAACGAATAAATAACAAAAATGCACCACGCATTAATATTTCCTAAAACTTCTCAAAAACACGCTTAAAATCGATACTCTCATGTGAAGCTTCGTAATATTTTTGCCAGCAACAACAACATGAATTAATATTACTATATACAGTAGAACCTTCAAAATTGACCACTCCTCATGTTGACCACAGTTCGTGATCACTTCTGAATGCGATTTCAGGTTACAGTAGAACCTGTCTTAACTAATATTCTCGTGAAGTGCTGAATATTAGTTTAGCGAGGTTATTACACTAGAACTTCTAAGTTGACCACCTCCCCATGTTGACCACCTGCACCTCTGTATATTGTGTGTTGACCATCATGGTCGCAAACATGTAAAGTCATGGATGATTGAATTTATTGGCTGCTTGCAAAACTTATACTGTACACCCCTGAACAAGTACAAGAGTTCATTTTGAAACCCTTCAGTACTCCTACTGTACTCTACGTGTAATTTCTGGATAAATTTGCAGCACATTAGCAATTCCGCTACTGCATTATGAACATTTTTATAAAACTATTCATGAATGATGAATGATTACTATAAGCTGTAAGTACATGCAGTTCACGGAATTAAAATCCTGTGTCAGTACAAGCCTCGTTCCATATGTTACCACCTCCTTATGTTGACCAATTTGCGACAGTCCCTTGGGTGGTCAACATGCGGAGATTCTACTGCACATACATCTAAACATCTTCATTGATTTGTGATTTAAAATCCATATTCTTATTTTTTCGTAAACAGTTCCTGCGAATTCTCATTAGAGGCCCATCCAATCAAGCACTAGGTCAAATTATATTAGCTCGTGAGCACTTCAGGTCGCTTAAGTGGTCAGTCAAACTGACCATTCGGTCGCCACGCGTGCTTAATCCTCATAAAGGAAGCCAGAAATTACAATGGTGGAGCAAGCTTATGGCAATAGCTGAAAATCAATAAATTGACCATTTTTCTCCATTTCGACAAAATGGTGACCAGATACAAGCTGTGACAATGGGTGGTAGCGCCATCTACATGGTTCATACTAAAATTTGTAACTGACTTTCCCTGACCAAATCTGATCAATTTCCCTGACTTATCAAATTACAAAATATCACGTGTAAGTAAAATTAACTTTATTTTCCACACTTTGCCCATTCAAGTACATGTATCTAATATTTTTAAATTTTTTCACATGCATATATCTGATTCGTTTCAGAATTATCACTTAATATTTTTGAAAAAAAAATTCGCATTTTCATTCGCCATGAACCCGCGTATATTTTAGAATTCAGAACGCCGTAGGCAAATTTTTTTACAAAAACTAGACCACAGAAGAAAAAAATTAAATTCACATGGGTGTTAATATTAACATGAGAGCAATGCCTGCAAATTAACATTTAAGAGAACGGCATAGGCGAAATTTGTTCAAAAATGTAGTCCAAATGCAATTTTGAAGACATTCTTAGAAGTATTAATATTCAAGAGAATTCTGTAGGCCATTTTTTGGTTACAAAAAATCTAGACCAGAAATAACAGCTTTAATGTACGGTATATTATACTGTAAATTTTCGAAAAATCAGATTTTAAATGATGGATTTTTAAACAGTACATGTTATATTTTTTTTTGCCTCGGCAATTTGCAGTAAAATATAGCAACCCTTGACAAACTGTTTCCTTGACCAACCCAAGAAACTGTCCTTCAATAAACATATTTCTACGATGGATTTTAGCTCATTTAACAATTCCAATTGTTCATTGATGCTATAAATACACAATTGTTAATATTTGAAAAACTATACTGAAAATATCGAAGTGTATTTGTAACTTATAGCGTTTTATTAACAAAAATGAATTGAAAATTTGAAATTTCCAGTCACGAAATTGAAATTAAATTTTTTTGGAAATTGAAATTAACAATTCCAATTGTTCATTGATGCTATAAATAAACAATTGTTAATATTTGAAAAACTCTACTGAAAATAACGAAGTGTATTTGTAACATTTAGGGTGTTATTCGCAAAAATGAATTGAAAATTAAAAATTTCCAGTCACGAAATTGAAATTAAAATTAACAATTCCCATTGTTCATTGATGCTATAAATAAACAATTGTTAATATTTGAAAAACTCTACTGAAAATATCGAAGTGTATTTGTAACTTATAGGGTGTTATTAACAAAAATGAATTGAAAATTTGAAATTTCCAGTCACGAAATTGAAATTCAAAGTTTTTGGAAATTGAAATTAACAATTCCAATTGTTCATTGATGCTATAAATAAACAATTGTTAATATTTGAAAACCTCTACTGAAAATATCGAAGTGTATTTGTAACTTATAGGGTGCTATTCGCAAAAATGAATTGAAAATTTAAAATTTCCAGTCACGACATTGAAATTAAAAATTTTTTGAAATTGAAATAAACAATTCCAATTGTTCATTGATGCTATAAATAAACAATTGTTAATATTTGAAAAACTCTACTGGAAATAACGAAGTGTATTTGTAACTTATAGGGTGTTAATCACAAAAATGAATTGAAAATTTAAAATTTCCAGTCTAAAATTTTTTTGAAAGTTTTCCCAGACTCCCACCTGACTTTCACTGACTTTTTGGGCAAAATGTCCACAATTCCCTGACTTTCCCTGACTGTATGAACCCTGTGATAGCGCCATCTATATATATAGTTTTTTCTCGTAGACGGCGATAAAAATGGGCTTTATTCAATTTTCATAATCACAGGTGCGAGTTTGATCTTCTGACCTTCGCCCCCGGGTCATGCCATGGATGACGTCACGATAGACAACTACGTGGAAGTGATGCTGTCTCACGGTGGTGGCGCCACCTCCTCCACTGTCTGCCCCAACTGTCGGGTCACTTGTCCACCTTCCAGCCACCGTCGTCCTCACCAACAGCAGCGGTCATCGTGTCCATACTGCGGCACATTCTATCACGCCCACAACCACAACCACAATCGACACCACCGCAACAGCAACCAAAACCACAACCACAATCACCAGGCTCTGTTTCCGGAAATTGTGCATGTGAGTATGAGTCCAATTTTGATTCAACTGACATGTCAGTCCAATTAACGTAGTAATGGTCATTTGATACAGTGTCGGATTTAACAATAGGATAAGGAGGGCTGAAAGCCTGAATTATTAATCATAATTTACTAATCTTTGTATGAAAATGTGACTTAAGCCTAATTTAATACATTTTCTGGTCTACTTTTATCACAAAAAAAAATACACAACAGAATATTTCTTTCAGAAACTCATTAGTAATTTAATGTATCTAAATAGCTGCCAGTTATTAATATATGAAACTTTGAGAAGGTGATAACAAAAATGCATTATTGGTAATTGATTGGTTTTTCTAATTTCACTAAAAATTTATCATGTTGTTATTATTTCTGAAAAGCATGTGTAAAATCCATCATTAAGAAAACTTAAGATACATTATTTCCGTTAGTTTTTCAAAATAGTTTGCCTACGGCGTTTCTTTGATTGTGATCACAATTACTTTTTCAATGAAAATGAGTAAAATCTGTCATTTTCTCAGAAAGTTGTGTAAAATCTATCATTTTCTTAAAAAATGTGTAAAATCTATCATCCTCTTAGAAAATTGCGTAACATCTATCATTCTCATAAGAAAATGGTGTAAAATCTATTATTCTCACAGAAAATTGGGTAAAATCTATCATTCTCATTGAAAATGGTGTAAAATCTATCATTCTCATAAGAAAATGGTGTAAAATCTATTATTCTCACAGAAAATTGCGTAAAATCTATCATTCTCATAGAAAATGGTGTAAAATCTATCATTCTCATAGAAAATTAGGAAAATCTATCATTATCTTATAAACTTGCGTAAAATCTATCATTCCCATAGAAAATGGTGTAAAATTCTAATTCTCATAGAAAATTAGTAAAATCTATCATTATCTTAGAAAATTGCGTAAAATCTATCATTTTCATAGAAAATGGTGTAAAATCTATCATTTTCTTAGAAAGTGTGTGTGACATCTATCATTCTAATAGAAAAGTGCGTAAAATCTCGATTTCGTTGAAAATGAATAAAATCCATCATTTTTTTTAAAAATGTGTAAAATCTATCATCCTCTTAGAAAATTGCGTAACATCTATCATTCTCATAGAAAATGGTGTAAAATCTATTATTCTCACAGAAAATTGCGTAAAATCTATCATTCTTATAGTAAATGTGAAGTATCTATCATTTTCTTAGAAACTTGCGTAAAATCTATCATTCTCCTAGAAAATGAGTAAAATCTATCATTTTCTTAGAAAAGTATGTGTAAAATCTATATCATTCTCATAGCAAATTGTCAAATTCAACTTATCAATTTACCAACAATATTCTTTGATGAACAGCACTGTAGTTTAAAAATGTGGGTGGGTGATTAGGAGGGGCCTTACTAGTGGAATAGCCTAGGACCCTCTCTTCAT
Organism: Kryphioiulus occultus; assembly: GCA_034687865.1. Classification (NCBI taxonomy): domain Eukaryota; kingdom Metazoa; phylum Arthropoda; class Diplopoda; order Julida; family Julidae; genus Kryphioiulus; species Kryphioiulus occultus. The sequence goes on along the minus strand of JAQGAF010005683.1, from coordinate 2,152 downwards.
CTACACGTAAATCAGGCGCACTGGTCATTTGGGAATAACGTCTTATATTAGGCGGTTAAGGCACCTTATTCAGCACTTAACGAGCAAGTAGGGTTGACCTCGTGACCTCACTTTCGTTACAGGGTGACCGCCGTTCCGGAGGACCCCTTCGTGCCTTCGGTGACTTCCTTGCCGGTCGTCTCGGACTTCCTGCAGGCAACGTGACCCACGTGACCGGTGTGTTGATTCGACCCACGGCGGACATCGGCTTGTCTTTGCCCCCCATCATGAGGGTAAGCGACTGTGCGCTGCTGGTCACGTGGATCTCAACGACCTATGACCCGTCTTGAGATATATCTCAGAGTCAGGCTTGAGCTGGACTCAACGAGTTTCAATGATTTCAGGAAAGCAACGGCAAGTTGGTGACCCTTCGCTGTCCATCCGAGTCCAGGCTGGACGATTCTCTGGTGGACGCTTCGGACGAGTGGTCATCGGACTTCGACTCGCCCTCACCCCTCGACTATCCCATCAGGGAGAAAACCAAGAAGCAATTCTTGTAAGTCTCCATCCCTATTCTCTTTATTATTAGAATTTTTTCCATGCAGCGAAAGTTGAAAAATCGAGCGATTTTCAGAGCCGAATTGGCCGACGCCGAAGCCACCAGAAACTACGAGATGGTCAAGGAATTCTACGTGCTGGCGTTCAGCTCGTTTCAAGAGATCAACGCATCGTTCAAGGTGATCACGACTGACCACGTTATGACATGGATCATTCCAAAATACGCAACTCAATTTCCCTGACTTTCTCTGACTTATCAAATAAAAAATGCCACGTGAAAGTAAAATTAACTTTATTCGCAACATTACAATTAACTATATGTTTGTATTTTTCTGTGCAATGTACAGTCCAATACATCCAATTCGAATGTTTTCCCTAACTTATTTGACAAAATGTCAACATTTCCCTGACTTTCCCTGCCCACATTTCCTGTCCCCAACTTCCCCCTGATTTTCCCTGACTTAATGGACAAAATGTCAACATTTTCCTGACCACATTTAATTTCCCCGACTTTCCTTGATTTAATGGACAAAATGTCAACATTTCCCTGACCACATTTAATTTCCCTGACTTTCCCTGATTTAATGGACAAAATGTCAACATTTCCCTGACCACATTTAATTTCCCTGACTTCCCCCTGACTTTCCCTGATTTAATGGACAAATTGTCAACATTTCCCTGACCACATTTAATTTCCCTGACTTCCCCCTGATTTTCCCTGACTTAATGGACAAATTGTCAACATTTCCCTGACCACATTTCATTTTCCTGACTTCCCCCTGACTTTCCCTGATTTAATGGACAAAATGTCAACATTTCCCTGACTTTCCCTGAAGACATTTCATTTCCCTGACTTTCCCTGACGGTACGAACACCCTGTATGATGATCTCTTCGCACTTTGGACCCTTTAGGAAAAACTCCACGAAGAGGGTGGCAACATGGAGGATCCAAACATCAAGGCCGATCTGCTGGATACCGTGTATTCCAAACTGCAAAACATGGTCAGTCATGTGTTTTCTGTTATGTTTTGGGTTTAGATGAACTTCCCTTTTAATGTGTGTATTTGGAAAATCCCTGACAGCCCAGCCAAGTCCAGAAGTGCATGCTGAAGGCGATGGTCAACGCCCTGTTGCAAAGAGACAAGAGGTAATCCCATTGACCGGTAGGTCCATACATGTATCCACCAAAAGACTGACTTTTGTATCCAAAATGTAACATCGTCATTCACTTTGGTATCCGAATGTATCCACGCTTCACGAACCATCATACTAATAGTTGGAAAAAATAACTCTGCCTAACTGTTCAATCCTTTCAGGAATTGTCAATTTGATTCAATACACATGTTTTAAACATTATCAAGAGTATTTGAATTTGATTAATCAAGTAAGAAATTTGTAGGCCTATGTCACTGTAATTCTCTAAATTTCTGTTCTTATGTGATGATACGAGATGACTGTGCCCTATTATAGTGCAGTGTACCCATGTGGAAAACTTACATGTGAATAATACATTATAAATATACTGATATATATTCGTTATATATTCCGCATATATTTAAAAAAGAAGGAATTGTGTTTGTAATATATGACAAATATTTTGAGATAATATATAACG